>JASXSY010003336.1:0-32173 GCA_034509805.1 Sipha maydis
GTCGCGGGCGATGCACGTGGCTCGGACATTCGGTTTGTACAGAAAAACGGCCAAACACGCGTTTCGCACCGCGCCGTCGGTAGGGGCGCGATGAGTTCGACTCGAGAGAAACGTTTTCCGACCATCGCATAACGGTATACGACCCGCCGTCGTGCGGGACCGGGACCGTGTACTCGAAAGTACCGACACCCAGCCGTCCGCACACGTTTTCGGCTACGTGAAGCGAAGTGTTCAAGTCCGTACCTTAGCCATGTTGTGCGCGGTCCAAGCGTGTCCCGTCGATCGCGGCGTGGGCCACGTGCACGGACGAATGAGCGACGCGATCTGAGAACCGCGTGACGTGCGTGCGTACCGCGTTCGCGTTTCTGTGCTTTGCGGCCGGTGTGTCCGGGAAACGGTTGCGAACGGACGCGGCTGACTGAATGGCCGTACTGTCGGGAAAACGGTCGGACGAAGCGTACGTAGTGTGCGGCGGACCGAGCGCCGGCCGACGTTATATACGCGTGCACGCGAGCGTTCGGCCTTCGCGCGCCGAGAAACAAAAACCGCGCGTAGCGCAGAAGAACGAACAAAAACCCCGACATAATGGTGCACGTGATGCACGGCGCGCGCGTATCTCGGCCCGCCGCAACCTTTCACGAAGGGTCGCCTCGACGTGCGCACGGTCAGTGACGTCACGCGCGCGTTCCGTCTCGGTCGGCGACGACGATACCGCGCGCGACCACGGGACCGGGGCGGGGCGGGTAGCCTTGAAACTCGTGGGCCATTGTGGCACACGGTCGATCGACGGCGGGTCGGCGGGACACACGGTTCGCGAGGAGGAGCAGCGAGAACAAAGAGCAGGACGGAAAAATCCGTTGACTGTCATCGCACTCGACGGCCGTTGAAATATCTCGTCATCTCGAGGACTTTGCGCGCGCGCTGTCAGTCACTGTCGACCTTCGCGCGGACGGAATAATGCGCGGTACGGTGCCGAAACGTACGCGCGTCTCTGCGACCCGGTACGCGAACGCGCGCGTGCTCTCGTATATCGTAACAGCCCGGCGCTGACGCGTCGAACCGGGGCTCGCCATTGTCCGTTCAATGTCGTCCGCGAGGTGCCCATCTCCCGGGGGACACCTACGCGCGTGCACGCGTTCCGTCTACGTGCAACGATCGCAGTCGCGCACCGGCACGGTTCCAACACCGTGTCGGCCAAGTCCAGTCGCAACGGCCCAGGCGCCAGCCGTCACTAACTTTTCTGCGAACACCGTTGCGCGCTCGTCGCTGCCAAAACTATGCATTTTCGCCGTAACTCATCGCCCCGAATTCGGATCATAGAAGCTGTGCGTACCGACGATTGCATCATTACCACGTTTTCCCTCTCTCGTTTCGTCCACGCGCCATACTGTCGATTTTTCGTTCATTTGCAATAAATCATGTGCAAGGATGACAATAATATTCGTTTTCGAACATTAGCAAACATTTGTTTAACGAAAAAATTCAACTCTCTAGTGTGAACATCAAATATTTCACAACGATAAAATGCTAATACGGCATTTTTTTTTTTTTTTTAAGTGTATCACCTCGGATTTCTAATGCACTTTAACTATATACTTTAACGCACTGTATTACTCTTGACTTCAGTACTACCGTATCGGTGCCCTTAATCTCAAAAATGCAATAAATTATTTTTTGTGCATTTCACCACATACATTTTTTCTTCCTCCTTAAATCACTTTGACCGCTTGTGTTAATTACTTATAGATATTTTTCAAAAGCTAAAAATAAAATAAACTTTACTCTTTCTAAATTTAAAATGTGTATAGCTGTAAGTAACTAGGTAACTTGATATTTCATATTACCTAATTAATAAATAAATTAACATTATTTAAACGAAAATTAGTGGGATGCCTTTTATAACTTTTACTAAATCGAATTAGATCCGACAAAGTTAGATGACCTCTCGTTGCTAAATTGCACTTAAAACGATAATAGTATTATAATATTTATTTTTTATAGTTATAAAATAATTTTAACGCAGTTGTTAATTAGTTGCATAAAATATGTAAAAAGGTTATGTGACGTGTATAGAGTATGAACAATGTCGACCGAACGAATTGACGCTCGGGAAATATTAACTTAATTAATTAACTTGAACAATCTGATTGAAAAATAATAATTCAATAATAATGATAATAACAACTTTGAAGAGGGAAAAAATATTCTTGCCTATATATAATGATTTAAATGTTACGAACCCGCGCGTTCACAGGAGCAGGAGGTTAAAAATATTTATAATTCTTAGTAATTCATGGGCAAGACAAGGTCATCGTTTGATATTTGTTTTTACTTATTTTTCAAAGATGAGCCTGAAAAACTAGCACTGCGGGGTTTCCATTTACGGCAAAAAAAAACAAAAAAATGAAAAAATAATGATCTAAACTGAACATCACGAGTTGTTCGTTATGTTTTCCAGAGTGTTGGGCAGGTTGAACGCACAAATAACGGATACGCTGGGCTCGGTTTCGGCGTCGTTCGTAACTGGGCTCACCATGTCTATCGCACGACTGGCGTACCTGGACATATGCGACGATTGCGCAACGATGACGCGATTGTTTCAAACGCAATTGTTCATCAACATCGTGGGCAACGTGTTTGGCGTCACGTTCATGATGCTCTCGGCGTTCAACACCCTGATGTCCGATGGCGCAAACACCATCCGAATCACTCTGTATTTTCTTTATGACTCGCTTATGCGCACGTTGCAGATGTACTTCATCATAGACGCTTGCCATACGACCGTTGAACAGGTATTGCGTCTACGAGCACAACATTCGATCGTTGTCATGGCTAGGGGGTTGCATTGTGGGTACATGCCCACCCATCATCCCATCGTAATTAATTATATATAAATATAAAAATAAAAACCATTATAAATAACCTTAAGCATAATAAATAGTTTACACTCTGCGTTGCAATATTTATATTTAAGAAGTTTATAGCAGTTATGCTTTTATATTTTGATATTAAATTATTTTTTATGGGTTTAAGAGCATTTTTTTAGGTTTTTAGTTTTTATAGAAAAAACAATATAAATATTTATTTATGAGGAATACGGATGACTAACGCTTTTTTTACATTAAAAAAATAATTAATTATAACATTCAACTGCATCACAAAAATTAATAATAATGAAAAAAAATCGATGTTTTATTTTAGATAAGTATTAATTTTCCTTTTATCTTGAAATGTCTAAGATGAGTACCTAACATATAATATACCATTAAATATGAAATTATATAAACAATATAAATAATATCTTACATGGCTACAATATATTACCGAAGGATAGAATATTATTCATAAATATTTAATAATTATTTATGAACAAAAAGTATGACCTAGTAGGTAACAAATACTGTAACAACCATAGTCCATAGACTTGATTTTATATCGAATAAAGGAATATCGAAACATAGGTTCTTGAGGTGGTATGCCAAAAGTACTTACTTGTGTACACTTAATATTATAAATTAAATATTTTAAATAATTATTATTACCAGCAAAGTAGGCTTGAGTTAAACTTTAGTAAAGAACTACTAAAGAAAAATATTTTCAAATATTCATAACATTATATTAAACTATAATGCACATCAAAATATAAATAAACGCCCGTATAGAATTGATTAAAAATTATTGTTATTTCACGATAAAAGATATTATTAATCACAATCAAATACAGCCTATTTTACTATGAATAATGTTGTTTTCTACTAAGTAATGAAATAATTTTCAAAATCGGTTGAGTAATTCCAGAGATTATTTCCAACAAACATAAAAACTTAAGTCCTTAATAATAAAATTGTGTATATGTATATAATAGGGATGTCAAAAATCCGGATTTTTGGATATCCAAATCCAAAATTTATAACCGATTAATCCGAATAATCTGAATAATTCGAATAATTTAAATCATATTATGATAAAATGATATAACTTTACTTATATTTTTGAGTCAAACTATTATTTTTAAATTTTAAGTTTTACCGTCTTAAATAAAACAGTCTAATACCTATAAATTAAATAACAAATAATTAAGCAATAAGTTTAAAATATCCGGATTATTCGGATTATTCGGATAATTCGGATTTTATCGGTTTAGTATTTGGATTCGAATATCCGGATTATCCGAATAGTATTGGAATCCGGATATTAGGGACACCACTAGTATATAATATGTTATACGCAATGCAATACTAATTTTACTCATTTCTTTGAATAAATCGAATTTGACTGAATTCGGACTATGCGATGAACAAACATCACTTATCATAGCAATTTTGTACTTTGAAATATCATCAAAACAAAATAAAAACATTTATATAATTAAGATTACGATAATAATTATAACAATAATAAATAATCATACTCCTTAATCAATAAATATTAAACATATTTAGGGAATGAGGTAAATTATACAAGAAATCAATTTAACAAAAAAAAAAAAAAAAATGAGGAGGGTAGAGGACGTAAAATGTTGTTGCCCTATGGCGTTATTGTTCAATATGATGTCATTGGTTACGGCTGTATGATTATAGTAATATACGTGATATATGTATAGGTACTATAACAATATTCATTTTACACACTAGAACAAATAATAATTGTTCAATGTACGTACAGTAATTTTATTATCGATTATGGTCGGGTGAGATACAAAATGCATGAGTTACCATTTCTAATTTACATCGCGTTAGCTACTCTACCGAATGATGTCACGTTTTGATTTTGATATTTAACCAATTAATTATACAATTGTTAAATTGTTATACACTAAAGTATACAGTTTATTAATAATAAACATATTTCGTGTTCAAATAATAAATATTGATCCTCGAATCGGACCACACCATCAGCGGTGTAATGACTTGTAGAGGCCCCGATGCATGATAGGCAAGTGAGTTCTTATTAGATATAAACTTATTTGGTATTTATCAATTTTAACAAACTCACTAAAATATTGTAAAAAAAAAACCTTTTAGTTCAATATATAAATTGTTTTAAGTCACATATTTTATAAATAATAAGTTATATTTTTTAGAATTTATACATTTGGTAATATTTAGTGAAATAAATGAAGTCTTATAAATTATAATAAAATATTACATTTTAGTAAAATTTTTAATTTTTAAAGCGTAATATTTAGGGTTTTTTTAATGAAATACTGTAATCAATTTTATAACCTATTTTTTAACTACTGCAATATCCGTGTTCTACATATAAGCTTTTATACAGCTCTAAAAATATTAATAAATATATACATTCACTTATACAATTATAAATGTTTTCATTATGAGTTGTAAATAATGGAAATATTAATACACTTAAAAACTGTAGTAATATTTATATTATTTTGTTCAGGCCAATTCTATTAATATTACATTTCAAAAGAAAATTAATGAATACTATCAAATAAACTTCACAAAAAGAAAGGTACGTGATTTTTTAAGACATTTACACATTATATATGGTATATATATATATATATATATATATATATATATATATATATATATATATATATAGTTTTTTCTAGGATGTCCGTTTAATTATTAAATAGGTAGAAACATAACACACTTAAGTCAACATTTTAAAAATATTATGTGATATGGGACATAGCTTGGTGAAATGGTCGATCGGTCACCTGCTGACGGTTCCAATTAAATCATGCCTTCAGTATAGACAATAGTTTTCGGATGCGTGACTATCCGAAAATGTACTGATTTGGCTCGTCATATATCTCTGTCAACAACATATTCAAGTCTCTAAAGATTAATCACCGAGAAAATGATACTAAAAAGCGGAAATCTCAGAACTTAAAAATATATGTATAAAATAAGACGATTTAAATTATTTATATTTATCAAATTTAGTCCAACTAGTTAAAGTTTATTATACAACTAATATAATGTACAGATTTTCTTTTTTTATCGTATTAACGGTTATTGACAGAAATTATGGTCTTATATATTTTATACAATGTAAAAAATTTATTTTAGCAATATTAAAAATGTGTTTAATTATTTTTATTGAGTTATTTTTTTAAGTTAAAAATATGTTTATTGTTCATTCGATTGATGTTTTATATTTTTTATCAAAATATTGTATTTTTGTCATTATTTTTCTTCTTTATTTATAATAAATAAGTGACTGTATTGAATTACTTATACTCTAATGAACAAAAAAAAAAAAAAAAAAAGAGTAGTTACTATAACTAAAATAGTTATTTATGAATTAAATAACAGATAGAATAAAAACTGTAACCTATATTCAGATCATCTACCTTACATTTTAGACGAATGATTAATGGAAATATAAAATAGATTCAGATCAAAGCGAAAACAGTCATTCATATCAAAATTAAAACATGTATTAAATATAATGTTTTATTCTAAATAACACACGAAGAGTTAGTGAATGTGATATCATTTTATTACTCAGTAAACATTTAAAGTAATTTAATCGATTGATTACTATTCATTTTCCAAAACAAATCATTCATAACTAGATTTTTTTTGTAATTAATAGAACGAAAGTTTGACTCGCTATTAATTTTAGTAAGGGTTATATATTTAATATTTTTTTTTTAGGTACAATTATTAATTTTGGAGATGTTGGATCATAAAATTGAGTTTATTATTTATGGATTTATTCATCTGGACTTTGAAATGTTTGTTTCAGTAAGCTAAATTATAAGTATCAAATACCTTATATTACAATTATACTAGAATTTTGTTTTATTTCCAGATAATGGGTACAATAGCGACATATTTATTGATTTTAGTACAGTTGGGATCTTCACCCAACGCTTTAGAGAAAACATACAATACGACTACCATTTCAACATCAGCCACAAATAGCACAAAAGCACCGAGCATTTAAGCACAAAATCATAATAATAATATTACAATCATCAAAACTGAATGAATTCATCATATTTTTTATTTCAATCTTTATATCCATTTAAATTTATATTTTTTTTTGTTATCCATAATATTTTACCACTCAATAAATTAAAATATTATGATTAAAAGTTTTATATAATTTAACAATGAACTGTGATAATTAATTTTTGAAAACCAAATGATTATCATAGTTAATGTTTTTATCACTATTAAAATATTGGATATTTTAATACGATTGAACTATTTTTTTAATATTTTTCAAACACCTCCTTCGTCCTATTTGTTACACATATACATATAACCATTTATTACGAACATTGAAGTATATATGCACATTGTTAGTTTAATACATTAACCTTAAGCTGTTATAGCTATAAGTGTTATAACAAGGTTTTTGGATGTTCTATCCCAGGTTCACTGTAGAAGGTCATTGCAGTTATTGAGTTTGACGTATGTCCTTTGGTTAAAAACACAAGATACTGTCATACAGTTTATTTCCGTTTAACTAGTGCTACTAAAGAACTTTCAAATGTAATTATAATATAACTACGGCCGTGATTTTTAAATGAAACAAAGCCAAGAATAATTTGATAAAACTATATTAATTTAATGCATTTAAGTTACATCAATTTATAGTTAAACCATATTTATAAAGCTATAAGGATTGAAACTTTTTTTTTCCTATGTGACTAATATCTTGATATGTTATAGAACATGTTAAAGATAAATTATTCTATATAATAATTATAATATAAGAGTATGTTATTTGTTCATATAAAGCAATACGAATTTAAGTTATCACACAACATTTAATTATTACATATCATCGAAATAAAAATGAAATGTAAACAGAATGACGGATATAAAATTGTAATAATTTTTATCTTGTATCTATTTTATTAAATTGACAAAATATTATTCAAAAAACTTTTATTCATCAGATAATTATAATTCATTCGAATATGGAGGGACTTTGTCAAGTATTTTTTCGTCTTTAACCTGAAGATTAGAAAACAAACATTGATCTTGTGGTACATACTTGTCTACTTTTTTCATGACAGTTTCTGGGAAATCACCAGCTACCATTCTTATTTCAAAATATTATAAATAAATTAGCAAAACAATTCAAAATTAAACACTTCGTATTTTATCTTACTGTATAATATCCTCAGGGAAACAACAATTCACAGCTTGAATAACACGAAATAATTCTGAATCAGTTTCTGGCTTAAGATTTTGAATCATTTTCAAAAGACCATTGGTAATAAAACTTCTTCGTGATTTCGCATTTTTCGGCAATGTCTGTCAAATAATTTCTAGTACTTAGTTATTATCATTACTAAAATATATTATACGTTTAATGAATTGTTGTTAATTCTAAAAATAAGTAAATGCACGTGTGTTTATTTAATTACATGCAAGTAACCCCAGTACATAATTCAATGTATATTGGATTTAACGATAAGTGATTCTTATAAAACTTTTATAATCTTATTATTATTAAACTTTAATTATGTAATAAATTTAAACGAATAACTATAATTATTTGTATTCTACTTTGATTTCAAGTTAATGAAATTCTACTACAATTATACACAATTATGCACATATGAGCACAGAATCCTGGTAATTTATATTCAATTAAAAAATACTTTGCTGATTTTATTTAGTATAAATATCATAATTTCTTCAGGAGTTGATGGCGTTAACAAGTTTTCAAAAACTGTATAATCATCACATTCGTTCAATATTAGTTGAAGAGCAGTTCTACATTTATGCTTACACTCGCTTTCCAAATTTGAATTAATATAAATCTAAATTAAAAAAAACATTATTAACAAATCATAATATTAATTCATTATTTCACATTTCGTCTTTTTTCTTACGTCCATTATAATGTTTAAAGCTCCACAAGCTGAAACAGTCCTTGAATGTTCAGAACTGTGTTGACCGATCATACCTATTGTCCAAATCGCGCCTGCTTTCATAAATCTATCCACATCACTTTTTAAAATAGCAGTCAAATGCAGCAATCCCTTAAAATTATATAAAATGTTATTAAATGGTTTGCGTTATATGAACGTTAACCAATAAAAAAGCATTTAAACCTTGGACTGAATTACAGCTGATGCAAGTATTGGTGACATAGCGGAAATATATCCCAATGTAAGTACAGCAGGAGTAGCCGGGTGTTCTTTGCTACACGAAATCACATTTATCAGTAAAGCTATTCCACCATTGTTAACAACCATTTGAGCTATCTGTAACGACAAAGGTCAGTTGATGACGAGTTTCACGCAATCATTTAGAAGTGTCATCAACAAGTGAAGGTTATAGGTCTACATATTCTTTGCGACACAGCGACGGATTAGGAAAGTTATAAATAATGTATGGTCATACTTGAACACTATGTTTAACTATTTCACAGATGACTTTGGCTGCATTGATACGTATTAGTTCGTCTGGGTGCGCCATCAACAACAATATTTCTGGAAATAAGTCTGCCTCGATTGCACTTTCAGTTAATAACAGCGAATGTTTAACAATGTTTTTTATTACTACCAATGCACTTCTCTATAATTATTAAAAATTATTGATAAATCAAAAATGAATAATACATTTAGGATATTTAAACAAAAATATAAAAACTTATATGTTTTATACTTAAAATATATTTAAACAGCAATATAAATATCAAGCTCTGTAAATAATTAATGATAAATTAAATTCTATAACGGTATTGACTTTACTTGGACTTTAACATCAGTAAAGTTTTGAGATAAATAATTTATCACAAGTGGCAAAGTAGGTACTTCAACAATTATCTGTGCCAAATGTTGGTTTTGTTTGGCCATCTCGTCCAATACTGTTAAAGCGCATAATTTTAAATTTTGATGTTGTTCTTTTAAACATGAAATTACTAGAGGTAACACGCCTATAAATACAAACAAATTACTACGAATATATTATTCCAATGGTATAGATACGGTATAAATCTGGAGATCTGAATTATAAGATGTTATAAATTAAATATGTGAATATTATGTTGTACACAGGTACGCTATTAAACACAGTAAGTTCACCAAATAAAAGCTCTAAAGGTAATTTGTTTGGCTTTAAAGTTCAGATATATAATATTAGCTATTTATATATTACTGTACAAATACACATGTGTATCTGTATGTAAATATGATGGTTATCATTGACGGTCTACACCCACATTCATCAAATTATAAATAATAAATCAGTTTAGTTAATTTCAAAAATCATTTTTTCCAGACTTATAATCATAACGATTAAAATTTGATTTTGTTCAATAATTTATTGATACAATAATTTTATAGTTGTATAAAAAAAAAAAAAAACCAAAACACTAAGATGACAAATTAAGGTACCTATTATGTTAAAACGTGAAATTAAAAATTTGAGAATTAAGAATTTAAGAATAATTAACATTATAATAAATAAAAATGGCATTAAATTACATTTAGGTATATTTTCATACAGTACAACTACGTACAGTGAAACTATTACAGACAATAATACGATTTAATTCACAATATCTAATCATTATTTATACATCTAAAATTAATAAACAACATAAATATATAATTTGAACTTTACCTAATACAACAATAACTTAATAATTTATTTAAATAAATAGTTAATATAATAATTTAATATTTTATTTATACCTTACACTATAAATATATTACGTTTAAATATATGATTTAACAGATGTGCAATATAATAAATAATTATATAAATATAATAAGCAAATAATTATTAAATTAAATAATTTCTGCGTTAATATTGGGCCCGTTGAATATGAAATCCAATATATTAACTAAGTAAAGTTCAAAATGTATCATATACCTATTCCATCCAATCAATACAAATTAATTCATAGAAATTATATTAATAAGATACCGGAAAAAATATTAATAAAGAAAAAAGGAAAACTTCTTTTTTTTTTTTTTTACTTTCTGGGTAACATTCAAGTCTATACATTGTATTTTATTTAACACTTACATAATTCTTGGTTTGGTCAAGAATTATTTTTAGATTATAACAAGAATAAATTAAAAACTTCATAAAACTTCGTTTAATAATATTAGATATAATCATTAAGTATAATACATGTATATCATCAAAATAATTTCATCAAATATTTTCTACTTAGATTATAGAAAATATGACTGTACTTAGAGAGAAAAATAGCATTGAATTTATTACATCTTAAACGTTATTCTGAATAAATAATTTCAATTTGTACCGGAATCAATCAGGAATTGTGAAAGATTGGTGTCATAGCGAACAATGGAAGTAATTGCTTGCATAGTACCTTCTCTAACATACACATCAAAGTCTTTTATGCACGTTAATAAAGCATTTATTCCTCCACATTCTTTCATCACAATTTTAGAATTTATGGCTGAATATTTACTAAGACTTTTAATGAGGTGCATGCAGCTTTTTTTGTAATATTTCTAAAAAAAAAAAATGAACATTAAATGATTTTGATTATATTTAAAATGTCAATAGATTTATAATCGACATTATATTATTATTTACATCAATATTATATATTAATTGTTATCAATTTTAATTGACAAAAATATAACTTTTTTTAAGGTTAACTTCCTTTTCCTTAAATTGGTTTTTAACATTAATTTCAATAATTTAATTTCCGTTTGAATTTTTATAAATAAAATTTCACATCCCCTAGAGACTCTCCTAATTATATATTTCGAAACCGTTCAGGCTTACGATACTTGGTAAGTATTGTTCTAATACCTAAATAGCAATTGTATTGTCCATAAAATATTTTGGCTTGTGTGACTTATATGAATTAATATTATAATCCCGAAAAGTAAAAAAGTTTCTAGTAATTGCATTTAATTAAACTATCAAATTATTATTATAAAATCGTGTTTTTAGTATTATCTTTTTTTCTTAACTTGTGCTATTGCCGCGGCTGAAAGATTATACCTCAATTTATTAAATTTCGGATAATAATTTACAAATACAGTGGAACCTCGATAATAACTCGAATCATTTGTGGGCAAAAAAAAGAGTTATCGAAAATATTTTTTTAGACAACACAAAAGCTTTATTTCGTAATTTGATTTACTTACGTATTTAATAATAAATGTATAATTTATGTACATGTATGTATATTGTGTTAAAATTTCAAAAAAAGTATTCTATAAAAAAGTATAAAGTAATAATATGTAAATTGTATGTTATAAAAAAATAACACTATTTTGAAAGAGATCAGATTTTTTTTTTTATCGTTTTTAATTGTATGATAAGAACTTATCTGTAAACTTTTCAATTACGTTTAGTTCGGAAAAATCTTGTCTATAAACCCTCATTGTTCTTGAATATTTACGAAAAACCTGTAAATTATTTAATGTCTGGACAAAAGTAATTTACATAAAAGCAATTCCTCGTCGTCATCAATATCTGACTTTTTCCCATGTGACTGACGTATACGTACTTCGTATTTCAGTTGACTTATAATTTTACCAATAATAAAGAGACCATTTAAACGTAGATAAACGTTAATATCGGAAATCATTTTGTACCTTTTAAGCCTTAAGTAAAGCTTAGATTGGTAAAATAAATCGGTGCAAGATCGATAGTATAGTATAGTATAGTATTACATATTATTTCAGCAGTTTTTCGTAATGTATACCGATCAAAAATTCAAGTTATAAGCTAAAATTCAACTATAATTTCCATTTATCGAGAATTCTAGTGAGTGAAATTCAAACTATTGAGGAAATGTATCGCACATATCAAATAATGTAAGGCAGGGATTAAGGCATTCCTTCGAGTTATCGAAAATTTGACTTAAAGAGGTTCTAGTTATCGAGGTTCCACTGTATATAATAACTATATCTTTAATAACAATCAAACGGAATCTCAGACTTATAAATATTTTTGATTGATTAAATTTATAATATATAATATAAAATATAATGTATCCAAGAAACCCTGGTTGGAATTCCCACGATATTTGTATTATTATAATTACTATTTTTTTTCGTAATAAATTAATGAATTTCAATAAGGCTAAATGAATTTTATTACCATTTTGAATAGTATAAGTAGGCTGAGATTTAAATGCAGTATACCTATTTATTACGTATATAAAGCTAACTTACATTTTCTTTAATGATTTGTCCGAACAATCGATTTAGTAATTCTTTCGAGCACAGAATTTGTTTGGCACATAATTCGCTACTGCCAGCCAATCTCGCTAAACTCAAAACTGCATTCATTCTTACGGTTGGATTTATGTTAGTTACTAATGGCATAACTATTTCGACAACATTATTTTCGTACAAGCAATCGATATATGTAGGCTTGGATGCTAAATCTGTTATGTTCTGAATAAATGTCAACTGACTTTTTGCATAGTTATCAAAAGCTAACAAAAAATTAAACAGAATATCATCAAAGTAAACAGATTGATTCACATTAAATCGTGAAATATGTCATTACCTTGTACAACGATTTTAGGATATGGACTCATAGTGTTGGAAGCACGATGACCAATGGCTTACAGTTAACAATGAAAATTTCTTCAAAAAATATTAAGTATAAATCAAAATAATGCATACACACTTCAGTTACACATGTTACGATGGAAACACAACTAAATAATTGTAGTATGACATTGTTTAACCATATAATAAAATATCAAAATCAGCTTCAATTATTTTGTTGTTTGAACAAGAACTGTAAGACATTAAATATTATAATCAAAAATTTGTATAATATAATATATATAAAAAGATCGATAGTTTTTGCGTCAAACCTATTTGCATAAGACAACGAGATGAGGTCATGTGCACGTTTTGGTTGGATCGTTAAAAAAGAATGTAAAGATGTATACCTACGTTGTTAATTATAATTGATATAATCCATTACGTCTTATTTTTTTATCAATGTTGATTGGGAACTTCAGAGAAAAATCCTATAAGATATGCAACTTAAAGTACATTTTGACACGTTATCGATGAATTTTAAGTTTTGTGGCCACCCTAAACAGATTGAATAGGCAACATTATCATCGTTCAGGTATAAAAGCAACAAGGAGTACTATACCGGTATACTATCCACTTGTAGACTCATGATAACGTACAGTTCACATACACATCAAATAGAATAATATTCAAGTGTAAAATGGACGAGTTATTACCAAAAAAGTCATTTTTCTTACAACTACAAGTTGTTTAACTAATGATTATTTTTATTTTTCAATTTTTAAAATAACATTTGGGTAATGGAATGAGTCTAAGAGTATAATTATTGATCGTCTATGAACTATATATGTTCAATTTACAGTTTTAAAAGTATTTTAATACCAATCTATGTTAAATTACATCACATTGCATCTATACCTGTTTTAGTGTATCTTTCAAATATATTTCATTTAAAAATATACACAAATAATTATTTTATTAATTATAATACTTAAATAATATAAATCATTAGAATTTCTTATTATAGAATAAGATTATAGAATTATATTATATTATAGAATTCTTATTATATTTTATAGATTTAACTTTAAGTCATTAAAAATAATTAAAAAAATATTATGTTTATTCCAATTTATAATTTAATTTAAATTAAAAAATTAATAAAATAATTGCTAACAAAACTGTAACAGATATAAATCCTTACAATAAATATAAAATGACTAACAACATAACAAACGGAAATTAAACTGTAAAAAGTAAATTGTCTTCAATTCTTCAAAATTAAAAACATTAACATTACAATATCCTTAATCCGAGGTAAACAAAATGAGAGACTATGACTAGTCCTCGCACACTTAAACTTGACATTATTCTACAAGGTTGCAAGTTAATCATTTTAGATTCTGAGTATAATGAGATATGAATTGGTTTTACCATGATGTATATATTTTTTTTTATTTGTGCACATAATTTCGATCAGAAAGATTGTTCCAATCATCAAATGTTGTCTATATAGTTGGTACTTTGCGAAAATATAATTTTACGACTTTCCCACCATTTTTTAAATTATTGCAAAAAACTGACTAAAAGCTATAAAAAAAGGCAATGTTTACGACCTACCGATTTTCGACAAAATCGAATTATTGTTTTCATCGTAACTCAAAAAATTATAGCCATGGGACTTTTCAAAATGTTGATGATAAAATAATTTTGGTTTTACAAAAAGTCCTGATAATTTAATAAAAAGTTTCTACATATTTATTATCAATTAACAAAAAAAAAATGTTGCTTAATTAAAAAATAAAAAGGTTATGAGCGTTTAAATACTACATTTTGACAAAACGATTAAAATCACGAAATTCCGCTTTATAGGTTCACCCTATTATTTTTTATCTTACTCAATAAATTCAGAAAGTTATTTTTATGTTTTTTTAACAACTATTTATAATTTAAAAATCCCAAAAATTACTACAGTAAAATTTTATTTTCATTTTAATATTATAAAAAATGTCTTGAAAATATATAATAACGATTTTTTGAAGAAAAATTAAAATTGTAACACTAGTATGTAATATTTTTTGTATACATTTTAATTGTATGAACGAAACAATTTCATTTTTATAGAAAGACCTGAATAAATATTACATTCTAACTTATCCTAAAAGTACACAAAAAGTCTTGAATTTATATTTTATACATACTTTAAAAATATGATAAGTACCTATGTGTCCAAATCATATTCAACTCATGAATTCATAGTTATCAAATATTTACTAATAACAAACACTTAAAAATTTTCTGTTGCTAGTAACCAAAAAAAGTTTAGAATTATCGTTTCACTTTATGTACATTCGTCACCAATGTTCTGCAGATAGCATTGCGATTGAACAAATTCTGAATCTGATTAACTTTTCAGCTAAAGTTCTTTGAAAAAAAAAATAGAAAGGCATGCAAAAATATAAAAAGTGTGTGCGTCCCTGAGCATTTAAACGTCTTATTGTTTATTAGAGATTTCGCTCTCCACACCACCAATTGTAACCATATTTTACGTTGTACAGCAATAATTAAATAATATTTTTTTATTAAAAATTAAAAACAAATAGGTATATTTATTAATAATTTATAATAATTAAAACTAAATTTAAATATGTACATACATTTTGATATCAATGATCAATATCTTATTCGTCCGTTTTGAACATCTGGTTTCTAATTTTATCTAATTTAATTCAACTTTTTACAAATGAATCTGATTAGAATAAACAAACGAATAGGTAGCCCAACACAAATAATAAGTACTAATGATGCTATGTATTCAGTAATAAGTTAGAATGTTTCTTTCTAGGCGTTATTATATTATTCGTGAAACTAAATTATTTTTCACAGTCATATGAAGATGAAACAAAAGGTGAAATCTCAATTGAAAATGGGTTTAGTGACGATATTTTCTATGAATCTTTTAAGACTTTATTAATTCTCTAAATCTACAAACCATGGCTACGTGCAATTTTGTTTCCAATCTTTATCTCTATCATCACTATATTAGATATTAATATTACCTAACCAATTTTTATTAATAGATTTTACGGGAAAACCTCAAAAATATCCAGGCATAACGCGAACTACCCACAATCCTTGAGCAAAATTCGAGTGTGTACGCAACAAGACAAAAATACATACTATTGTGAAAATGGAATTTGCGTTTCGCGGTCGCATACACGTAAGAGTAAAACCGTATTTAAGAATGACATTGTATGGGTATCATTCTATCGATTAATATTTTACTGGTAAGCACGTAGGTTAAAATTGTCATCAAAACTGATAATGCATAGCCTGCACTGCTCCTGGTTATGATGTAATAATGGTTATTTATATTCTATAAATAAATTTATTGAATTTATTAACTTCATACCTTTCTTATTTTTGCTCTAAAAACAACATTTAAAGTAACAAGTTTCTGTATTTTCGTTTATTTAATAAAATTAAAAAATGAGTCCCGTCCCTGCTAAATGAAGTAAAAAATTTAAAAAAGCTAAAATAATTTAGAAGGGCTATGCTAAAAAATTTTTAAAATATAAGTGATACTTCATTCCTCAACGTTCCTCCTTAATTTAAGCACTACTTCAATTACACGTAATTTAAACAAGATCATAGTATAAAAATTCAACAAACTAATCAAAATAATATAGACATATATTATTGTATAATAATATTAGTACAATAAATTATTCTACAGCCTTGAAACAAATAAATATATTTAATAATATTAAAATTACCAAAAAATATTTTAAGTGCAAAAACAGTCTAATATATTTTTAAAATTAAAATATTTTATATTTTAAGGGCACTATAATATTTTTAGGTCAATTTTTGAATTTTCAATATAATTATGATTTATTCTACACAATTTTGCATTTAGTTAAATTGAAGACTATGTTCCCAAGAATATAACTTATATGTTAATATTTTCGATTTTATCACTGCGTGAATACATTTCTGTGTTAATTATTATTTTAGATAATAGTCATTAAACTATCTCCATAATAACATAGTAATTTAAAAATGCTTTAAAATGTTTTAAAAACAAACGCACTATTACATAAATAAAAATATAAAATAAATATACATATTTTTATTCAGTCATATGTTATGCTGTACACACGCACATGTCGTCTGTCATTATACAAGGTTATTGTTATAACCAAAGTTATATCATTGGCTATGTGTAGATTTTTTTGCTTATCAAACAGAAGTAAAGTATACATTGTGTTGGTCTTTATATTTTTCCTTAAGATAAATTTTATTATTTTCCCAAGATTTTTGACGTGCGAACATAATATATGACAAATTATACTATAGCTGGTGATGTAAATACTAACTTAAATAAAACTGTCTGTTATAAGTATTGTTTTAGTCTCAAAGAATTATAAGTCACAGCAAAACCTCTGACCATAATGAATTTATAAAAATGAAGTACAGAAATATTTATTCGTATTATGACTCATAACCCGCATGTGTGTTATGTATAACAATTATGCCCAAATGTTCCATAAGTCATATTTTTTAAATACATGTATATATATATAAATGTTATTATTTGACTCTTTTTACTAAAAACCAGTGGTTTCCAATCTTACATTTTACGATCCATCATGTTTTATTATTTTCAGTAATTTAATCTTTAGTACTTCATAGACTTGATATGAGATTAATCATAACAATATTTTTAATCTCAATTGTATATTAAAAATCATAAAAATTTTTTGTTTTTTTTACATAATACATATTATTCAACAAAATCCAGTAATCTGAGTACAGTGCGATGGTCGATAAATTGGCAAAAATATTAGTCTTCAGTATTGAAGATCTTATGCTGAAACGATAAAATTCCGGCGGTTATTGATAGTAGGCCGAGTGACATTTCATATTATCAATGCAAATAAGTATAAAACTCTAACATTTTATTAGTAAATGAAACCAAAATAGTATTTAACATAATAATTGTACAGTACACATATCAATTATCATACCTTTTATGATAAAGTGCTAAGTACTTGAAATTAATCAAATCAACTATTATAGTTATAATTATTGTACATTATAAGTTTTATATTATAAACATTCGAAGCAAGTAAACGATCGATTAATGCATTCTAAAATATTAATTTTTGTATGATAAATAATTTCAAATTGATTTCGTTTAGAAATTACCACGACCAAAGCGTACATGTTTTACACTAATATTATTCAGTTTTTGGATCTATTGATATCTTTTCCATGCCGGTTCGTCACTTGGTTAATTATCAGTTATTTGAACAAAAGTAAACGCTATCATTTTTATAGTGTCGTAGACCTTCTACAATAAGATTACGAAATAAGTACAATGTTTAATACTAATTCAGATGCGGTAGGCATCATCCGGCTTATGAGTTCGAAGTTAAACGAAAAATAATTACTCTATGCTATAAAATATCGATGTATAATATGGTAATTCGAATGTAAATAATCTAATAACAGGAAATATAATACCAGTTTTTTTTTATAGAGAATATGTCCGTCTTCCTTTTGTAGAATATCTCACTCACTCGATCTCGTGTAACTTACCAAGGTCATTGGCACATTAGCGACTGCGATTAAGTTAGTTGCGATTCAACTACTCGCCGGTCGTTCCGATTTCGTCCGTCCGAAACGTATTTGTACAACGAACATTCTAACGATATTATTTATAAACAGCATCATGTTGTTTACTGGTCGCGTAATAATTCGTATTACGTTTGCTGAACTCGTGTTAGTCGAGTGTTTTTGAATCTTTTATGAGATCATGTCGACCCACTATCGATTAGTTTTCTAACCCTAATAATAACAATTGTTATTAAATTCGTTCATCAGCGATCAATTTTATGATAGCACATCCACCGTTAATATCAATATTGTAATGAACACTGCACGAATCGGCTGTAAGTTGTAATATGAATGAATAGTGTGAATTTTTGTTTTTGTACCTTCGCAGTATGTTGTGCGCGTGTAACGTAAATCGTCTGTACAACACATTATATGTTCGTCACACCACGTAGCACATATTATAGTCGAAGTACAGATTTTCGAAAAACTGAGTAAGTAATAATTTACAATATACTTACACGGAAGATATTGCGAAATCGAGATTGATGAATGTAAATTAATTAACATCTGGTTAATGTATATCAACATAAAATCAGTTCATAAACCAAACTACTGATAATATAAAAACACTGTTTTCAATTTCATTTCATAGCTTAAGCAGTAGGCTGTTAATTAATTTAGTTTAAATAAAACACATGTAACTTTATGCTTTGGAAGGTACAGCGTTAGGAGAATAGTATTATTCGTTTTCATTGTTATCAACCAAATGCATACACGATATGTTTTTAATTTGAATTTCGATAAAACATAAACGGCCAATCGTACCAACCTACTACCAACTCATAAACGTCAGAAAACGGACCGTAGAGAAAAGCACATCCAACTAATTGTCATGATAATGATTATTAAAAATATTTACCTATAATTATTTATCATTAAAGTAATTATTACCATATTTTTAATTGATAAAATATAAATTACCTTTCGAAAACATTAAAGTGCTATCGTGGTATGAAATAAACAATAACATGTACCAACAATACGTAAAAATAAACCAACGCTTCGAACGTGACAAATAAACTAATTAATTTTAAATCAAATACATTGTAGTTACACTAGCATTGTTTTGTTTAAGTAAATAAAGTGTAATACAATCTAATTAAATCAACGGTGGTGATCATGAGGTGAAAGCGATCTATCTCCTCTCAAAAAATATCATCGAGACGTCTTAACCAATCAGTCCTTAGCTTACTATTAAAATATTTAAGATATTTAGCCATTCAAATATAACAAAAACAAAAAAAATCTTAATTTTTTTCGTATTTAAAAAAAAAAATTTAATTATCTGAGTAGCAGCTCAATCTCCGTTTAACCTATAATATTGTTTAAATGACAGTCTCTACTTTGAAACGATTCAAACCCCTTCAAAACAATACAATTCACATTTAACAACAAAAGAAGAATCTATATTTCCATCATATCGGGGTAATAAAAATCTACATTTTTATTCTGTTTTAAGTTAAGTTTCAATTTTTGAATACTAAAGTGTTTGTAGATTTTAATATTTAGCAATCTTAATTTTATTAGTTTTAAATCATTATTTCATGCTTTATATGCAATGCAATCGTTATGTATACCTGTATACCTGTATGGATGGTAAAAAATGAGATTCAACATTTTTAGATGTGGGTGTCCCATTATTGTTTATCATCGTACATATTTTTGTTAATTTTGCTAGCTAAAAAGTTGTAATTTTACCTTTAGAAAATTGAATACCCACATTAATATTTTTGGTCTTAAAACATGTACTCATTTTAAATTCTAAGTAAATGTGGAATGTCTATGTTTTTCTTTGTTTTAATTTTTCAATTAATACTTTTTTGGGTAGTAGATGTGCATAAAATGTACCAAATAGTAACTCGTTGATTTAATATTGAAAATAATTAGAACGATAATACAATTAAATTCTAAATGACTTAGACATCCATCAAAATAAAACTGCACTTTTTGATTTATATATTAACATATAATAATAATTATATTTTTGAATTTGGTGTGCATATTTTAACGAAATACTTATACCCTACACATACGTCACAAATTAACATTGCAATGCATACAACGTGAAGTCATAGACCTCTCATTTACGTAGAAGTAGACGGAATAGGAAATCAAATCAAGGTTAAATTAAGATGATTTTTTTATAGGGGAAAAATATATTAGCTGGAGATTAGGTGTCTTTTGCTGTATTCCATTTCAATGTCAATGTGTTATTAAAATCAATTCACTGGTATATACATTTTGAATTTATGACGTCACATTTTATTATTTGCATATAATATAAAAAATAATATTATTTTATTTCACATGGCTTCAACCTAATATATTTTTGATCCTTATATAATACATAACAAATTAATCATCGTTATTTAAATTTTACGTGCTATAGTTTACACTAACGTGAACAAGCCAATTGCTATTACATAGATATATTGTACATATTTCGTATAAAATATTGCGTTAGCTTGATGTATTTTTATTAGCCGACATTTTTTCAATCTTTAAAACTATATATATATTGCCAAAACCTAACCGTAAATGTTCTTAGAAAAATTATCCGATCCAATTATTGTACATCTCCTGTATCATAAAGTACAAAAATATGCAATCATTAAGTAATGACTACTTATTTGCTATTTGTGAAGTTTTTTTCAAATTAATTTTGTCACATTGATTACTCATAAAAATATTCTTAAATTATACTTACATAATAACAAAAATAACAATAGTATCCGACTATCCGAACCTAATCTGACAAATTAAAAATATTTTTTTTTTTTTTACTGCATTCTTAGTGTGAACGTTTGATTAAAAATAATTAATTTATAACTCGTATAATTTTCTCATGTAATCATAAATATTGAAAATTAGGCTAACAATATTAATTTTGATCAATTTATATTGATCAGCTTTTCTTTAGTTAACATATACTATACTTATTATATACTTATTCGAAAAGTTATACGTAACATAATTCATGCATATTTGAATTGTTATTAGGGTTTGAAGACTTAAAGTTGCTAAACTTTCATTGTTTATTATTATAAGGAAGACCCGATTTAAATATTCGTTTTAATGATAAATAATTAAAGGATTACAAATACTATTTTCAATAAATTTATAATTTTAAAGTAAATATGATAACCACTACTACAAAAATAATCTGCCATTAATATCTACCCCTAACTCTTATTTACGACCCTCAATACCATAATTAGTGAACTATTGATATTAAGTCACTAACTATGTCTGATAAATGTCCTACAACAAAATAGCCAGAATCCATATATGCGTAAATAACAACAAAGTATATTATAATATTTTCAATTTTTATGATATTAAAAAGAAAATATTTCTTAGCTCTTAGTGTATTTAAGAAAATGTATCTTAAGCATTTGTTTATAGATCTACACAATAAAGTATTAAGGAACCCGGTTTCTAAGAAAATGTATGTTACGTGAATAAATAACTTAAATAAAACCAAACCTTATAAGATCAATGCGTAATTAATTTCGTCTTTTTGATAATTACTAAAGAATAACACAAACTAATTAAAATATAGCATTTCATATAGTTTTTATAATAAAATAATTGTGAGGAAAATAAAGGTCACTAAGCGAAGTAATTTTTGTATAATTTACAAAGATGATCTTATTTTTTTTGTGCATTTCATTATTCCATTTATTTTACCAACTAATAAAAATATTCACTATTCAAATTATTATTACCTAAATGTTTTTTCAGAATTTAATAAGCAAAATTAACCAATTAATTTATAAATACCAATATTGCATATCCAGATTAAGCAATATTGCGTGCAGGATGACTATTAAATTATATCAGTAAAGTATGTAAAATAATTTGGAATATGAAATCTCACTACTCCGTTAACACTTTTTAATAGTAATTGCTTATTAAAATCGACCATGATTTTACAGGTTTCAGTAACTCCAGAGTTCAAGAATTAAAACATAACGTTAGACCTTGAAATTATATCTACACTACATTTTTATATTTCCGGCTTTTTAAACCCAAAATAACGCAAATTTGCGATAAATTATTCTTATTGAAACAATAGAAATTATATTGTTAAAAAAAAATCAATACTAAAATGTTGTCCTTCATTTTATGTTAATTAGTGTTAGTCTTATAATGTCATGTGCTCGTTATATTAATCGAATAATAATTATTTTCGTTAATTATGAATACTTACTGTTAAATATTATTAAATATAAAAATGAAACATATTTTTAGAAAAAACAAAAATAACACGAACTGTATTAATTGTACTATTATTGGTGTTTTATTTTTCGTAAATTTTCACAAAAATTCATAATGTGAATTCATTTCTAGGTAAATTAATGCCAAAGTCGGACGAGCTACTGGTTGGTAATGCCAGTCAATAATCTCATCCAGTTCCTGAACAAAATACGTGACTTGAGGCTGTTGAAGATGGTATCCACTGCCATTTCCTTGGATAGGAGGTTGTATTCGGAAATGAAAATACCCAAGACACAAGTCATAAATGAAGTAAGTTGAAGATAGTTTTAACCAATTAAACATATTTTACTACCTATCTCTAAACATGCTAAACTGGACGTAAAGATCGAACCTTGAACAATTCCAATAACCCAATGTCTCATACTATAAACCAGTTTGCGTTTTAAGATTTATTGTAAACCTCTATATTTTGCAGCATATTTTTTCCTATTCATATACTGATACTATTCATAGACTACTTTTTTGTAATGTTCACGCCCAATGTAATATATTTCACATGCAAGTGGTGGTCCATTTATTTTACTTTGTTCACCGCATTACTTTAAAAAATCATAGTCTTACTTCAATTTCACAATATGATCTACTTAAAATTCCATACGGATAATATTATGAATGGCTAAAATATAATATTTTACTGTAGGTATACCAGTATTATTTAGAATCATGTTTTGACAAATTGTTCCAAAACTTAGAACTAATTTGTATTATAGGTACCAAAACCGTACCTAGTTTTACGTACCTACCTAATTAGCATAAGATCTGATTGGTGATTTATCTTTCATCGTAAATATTTGTAAATATCATTACATATCATCAAGTATATTTGAATAATTTTAAAATATTTTTAGTTGAAACAAGCGTTTAATATTTTTTACTACAAACTGCCGATCCATTTTTTCAGCACTTGTTGATTTTTCTATACAATCGTACATATGAATTAACTATAAAAAAATCGTTTTTTTAATTATTTTTGAAGGAAACTTAACTTTATAAATATATACTTATTCCCTTGCATAAAATCTCATACTACTATTGTTGGTAAAAAATAAAAAAAAATTGTAGTTGAAACTTAACCAAATTTTATTAAACTTGTTAAAATATTTTATGGAAAGATATTAACGCATGGTTTTTATTATAAATATTTATAACAGACTAAATTTAAATTTTTATTTATTTATTTATTTTTTTTTTTTAATAGGAAATATAGTAATCCCACCTGTATGGGAGGGTATTGACGTATGCAATTATGACGCACGAGTTTTGTTTCATACATTTATGTATGAAAAAAAAAATAATTAAATAAAAAATAAAATTTTATTGATACCAAAATAAGAAGGCGTTTAAACATGTCCGTATTGTGTGATATAATATATACTATTACGTAATTATGTAGGTACTCAACTAAATTGTTATTGGTTGTTAGTTGGTTTTCATTTTTCGGAAAAGATTGAAATCAGAATGATAAAAAGTATTATTTTATGATTTATTTCATTTATTTACTTAAATTTTGAATAAGAGAATACAATAAATAATATTTATGATACTACGAGAGTGAAGAAATACAAAAAATGTTACTACAAATTGTATTATAAAGTATATACAAATGTAGTATTTTGACTTATTTTAATATTATTTGTTAAGTTATACAATTATTTTAAAAACCTATTATAATTACATAATTATGGTCAATTTGTAACATGCATAATTTATTCACAGAAATTATAATTTATTAAATTTATTAAATTATTTTATCCGATGTTATACGACATACATAGTATAATACATAATATTATTTAGTTATATTATTTATGAATATGAATTTTTAAAGTTTTAAACTAAAGACTTATTGCCACCCAATTGTAGAGCTTACGTAATCCAAAGTAGGATCCGGTTAAGTATTAGAGCACTACTGTAATAGTAATGAGCCACAGTTTTAAGGCGTCTGCCAAAATAAACCAATCACAATTAATTGACAAATTAACAGAATATCAGAATACTGCTAACCTACTGCTATTTATGGCTGCCTTTAAAAACTAAAAATAATTAGTCACATATATTTAATATAAAATATAAATACCTACAACTTACTGTGAAAAAAAGGAAAGCACAATTTATTCTTAAATATAATTTAGCTTTTTATAAAAAATATGTTTTAATTGTTTTAAGTAAACGTAATAATGAATTTTTTAAATTAGTACAAAATTACACAAGTTAGTAATTAATTCTCAATTATTTTCGGAAAAAACCGTTTAACACAAAAATAGTTCTATGCATGTAGAAAGAACATAGATTTAATTATTATTATTGTCCATTCATAATGAAATTAATACATTATGTCATTATTTTTCAATTTAAAAATTAGTTTCGGATAAATTCTATATGTCAGTCTATATAAAATCAAAGTAAAAAAAAATTAAGTACTTATACGTAACATTGATTTTGTATTAAACATATATGTCATCGTATTGATCAATTGGCAGTGACTACGCGGCCACTAGACGTTACTATAACTGTTAACTTTCAACTTAGAAAACATTTTATCAATAAGATATAAAATCAATGTATATAATATAAAATAGTATAATCCTAATCTCCGAGACAGTTATTATCAGTAAAAATAAAGAAAAATGTAATATAATAGGTACGTATAGTTTAATATGATACAGTTACATATACAATTATCATATTTTTATTTGATTTTATTATGATTACGGTTGAAACAAAAAAAGAGAGACAAGCATTTTTCGATTTAACTGTGAAACTCAGCCATGTACTTAGTACGTAAATGCGAGGAAAACCTTTATACAGTTATCTCATTCGACCCACAGAACATCGATTATGTAAATAATAACTTTAAATATATAAAATAGTAAACATCTTATACAACAGTCAGAAAATAAATTTAAAAAAAATAATTTATGTAGCATATAACAGTAACACTTGTAATAACGTGTATATTTTAAGGTTCGATTAAATTGAGAATTATTATTGTATACAGTACACGTACAGTATGATATGTAAATAAAAATTTAAAAGATAATTTGTATTTTTTTATATCGTTAAATGTTAAATGGCAATTTTTGAATATTTCCAAAAATTTCAATTAGTTTTAAATGATATAATTAAAATCTTGTAATAACATTTAATCAGATTTATGAAATGAAATTTAATAAATTGATATATTTTCATACGTTAAAAAAAAGAGAGTTACCCGCGGTTTTCCACTTGGGTTTATTTATTGTGATGTATTTCGTGCAAGTAAATATTTTGAGTTAAATCTATCTGTGCATAACAAATTATTATTCATAAATATTATTGTGCCGCACGTAAATACTATTATTTGAATTTTAAGTAATATATAGCCATATGGATAAAATTAAAAAAATAGCATCGCCACTACAAGGAAAAAAATAACAATGTTGGGACTGAATGAATCAAAACAGAGTTCAGTAATAAAAACAACTCCCTCGGCCTGTCACAGAAAAATAAACACGTATTATTTTATTCGTAAGAGCAGGTTAAAACAAAATAACAGTGTAACGTAACCGTTTTTCAAGTCAGTTTATTAAATTGAAATTATTGATATTTTCTTAATATAAATTCGGAAATGAGAACTAATTACCGGATAATCTTAATAATACGCATTTGAACGTACTTATTGCATTTCAATATTGAAATTATGCGTCAGCAATATACCTCCATTATCACCCAATGAGTAATTATAAATTATAACGAACCATACGAATGTAACTATACGAAGCCACGAAGGTTAAACGATACAGGCACATGGACATGGGCGGTTTTTAACATTTTCCACGGCATCAGTGGGTCATCTGATCATTATAGAATGCGTTAAAACGTTTAACGTGTTGCACTTATTATTTGTGGGAACTTCTCATTCTAATCCGCGTGCGCGACAGTTTCCTGGTTTGATCAACCAAGGTGAACGACTCAATAATAATACTGAAATAGACTTATTCATTTTCTTACCATTTTCTTTTGGCCATTCTGACGATTATCAAGTGTCAGTATACTTGAGTGATCGTAGTGCGTAACAATTGAATCAAACAAGTTAGCAACAATAAGTGATTTGAACAAAACTAGGATAACTCACCGACAAGGTAAGAATATTTTATCAAAACAATACTCAATCTTTTTACTCAACACAATTTATTTTTACTTACGAAGAATTATATTCGACTGTAAATTAAAATATGAACCATCAACTTTCAAATAAAAATCAAATTGTATTGTATGAGTATTACGCTCATGCACAAATAACTATACTGTTTACAATAAATAATATTCGGTATACAATTTGGAATATTTACTTTTTTACTATTAAATAACTTGATAATAAAGCTGATTCCTATTTCTAATTTATCTAATACTATCCTAATAATTATAAATTTAACTCAAAACAAAAAAAAAAGTACAGTGTTTAACTTTATAAAATGGACTATCTGTGAGACTAGACTATTTTTAAGCCTACCTCTGACACCACCTCTGCGACTAATTCAAATTTTTTGTTAAATTTTTATCACACCTTTAATCACTTTTCAATAGTTTCCAATTTTTAGCAAGAACGTCATTCGTGAACGATGCGTTCACATACATGTGTTATGAACGACACGCGAACGTTCCTCGCTTTTTTCAAATAGAACATCAACGTGAATGACGTTAATATTTTTAATAAATTTGAAAGATTTTAAAGGCGTTAAATTTTATTTACCATTTTAAGAATATATGTATAAATAATTAATGTTGATTATAATACATTTAAATATAGGTTATAAAATAAAATACACATTATAGTACACAAAATTACACATTTTATAAAGATCTTATTTATTCAGAATGCAGATTGGTGATTTATAAATAAAAAATAAAAAAATTTAAATAAAAGCATTTTTTTTTTCGTAAAATTTGAACGTAAACATATTTACTTTCAAAAAAATGATCGAATTCAATTTTTAAGTAACGTTCCGAATACTGATAATTTCTTATTGATACTTTAGAAACAGAATACGCGTAAATTACATTAAATAACACGTGAGATAGATGAAGATTATAAATAATAGTGTCCAATCTTTTAGTGCAGTATACAACTTATTAGAGGTTACAATATAGTTTACAGTACAAATTAGTTATAACAGCTGAATAATAAATATATAAATAGCTATCCTAGTATTACCTATAACGTACTTACAAATGTATAAATGATACATAAATCCTAAGTATATAATGTAATTATAATACTTTATGTATCATGAAAATAACTATGATTAATTTTCATTATAAAATAAATATACCACATAGACCCATACACTTTATACTGATTTGTTCTTCTCCTACAATACTGGTTATGCACATCCCATGTAATAATTCCGGTTAAATTGTTTTCCATTGCACAGCAAATTTAGCCTATTACTTAATTTAGAATAATCAACATGGTATTTTGGTGCTATTTTGAAAATAAACAGAATTTAATTATACTTATTTATTTCAAAACTTTAAAATATTAATACTTATGAAAA
Source organism: Sipha maydis (assembly GCA_034509805.1). Lineage (NCBI taxonomy): Eukaryota > Metazoa > Arthropoda > Insecta > Hemiptera > Aphididae > Sipha > Sipha maydis. Next base: position 28,945 of record JASXSY010003336.1, read on the forward strand.
GGACATTGAAAAAATCAATATAAAATAAAATTAATTAAAAGATTCTAAGACTTTTTTACCTTATAATTTTATAAATATAAAACCAGATAACTGGAATAATCATATGTCAAGCAGATAATCTAATTTCAATGTATAAAGCTCTCTTAAATTTTACTTAAAGCTTGTTTTAAGTTTTAAAATACTGTGAAATTGAACGCTGATTCTCATCCGAGGAATTAAATTACTTAGTGATAATATTACGAGTTTTACGTAATTTAAAAATAAAATTATTAACTATAGTATCATATTTATGAAAAAGCTAAATACAAAATAACTAAGTTCTACTATTAGGCAATATAGAATTATTCATTTTCCTTGTTTTTATTTTTTATGCACTATCTATAGTTATTGTAATATTATATTTAAATAATTAAATACGAATATTCGCATATTATAAATATGTTATTATAATTTAAATATATTCCATCAAATATAATTGGTTTAGAGATGATCACTTTAATAACTAAATTATTTAGTATAACTTCAAGAGTTATTTAGGTTTCTAATTATTATTATTATTTTAGTTATTTACTACAAAAAAAAACAAACATTTATTATAATAACAATTTAAACACACATTAAAAATGTGTGCCTAAGCAAAAAATGTTTAAGATATAATAAATTAAAAATCTAATATTTCATTTGCAAAAACAGAATAAACTCTTTAAATGCCTTGCAAGTATTTTATCATTGAAACAATTTCTTTCAATCAACAGTTTAATAATTTTATAAAAATTAACTTATAAGAAATATTAAATATTTCTAAGTTGATTTTTTCAAACAAATGGACCTATAATTTAATAAATATAATTACCTTAACAAAATTAACAATACACATAAATTTATAAAATATGGTAAGTACTACTCATTACTCGTATGTATAATTATTTACCGTTTAATAATAACATTACAATCACTCATTGCTACATTGATAAGTAGATTGACAAGTCGATATTTTTTAAGTAAGAGGAAATTTGAAATAATTTTTACTTTTTACTTTCCACAGAAAATAATCTTGGTATCTTATCTTCATAATACCGATAGTAGAAGCCTTTTACTTTCAAGGATGCCCCGTCCATAGCACAAAATAAATTTCTTTAATGTCTTATATAATTGGTAATTTTTTATTTTAAAGTCAGTTAAATTACTGATATTTATCAACTGTATGTACCTATATTACATTTATGAGGAAATAATTTTTATTGAAGGCCATTTTTTATGCTGATCATTTTACTAATACTATGTATTTTGAATTTTCATCTCCAAACGATTTACCTAATGTAATAATGATGTTGTCATAACTAATTCTGTTATTTAAAGTAAATAAAAATAATTCATTCTTCAAAAATAATAATTAAATTATAAATGATATATTATTATATATATCACAGGAGTGCGTACGGAGAATGCCGGATATGCCCACGCACCCCCTTCAACCCCCCCACCCCCCAATATTTTAAATTGGGCCCCTACAATTTATTTCTAAGAGTAAGGGAAGTAAGGAACCCGTATTTTAACTGATATTGCTCAAACTAATATAACGTACCACAATATTAAATACCAAATTTAAAGTTATGTTTATTTAATAATTTATTAAATATACCTACATGTTTTGTTAAGATAGGGTCCAAAAGTATAGTAGACAACCTCTGAAATACAGGTCTACGCAAGCCTATGATATATATAAATAGAAACATATAATTTTTTTTTGAGTCACAACAATTTGAAAGAATCAAATTAAATTCAGTCCAATTTTAATGTTAAATAAGTTATAAATATTATTGTACATAATCATCATTTTAAAGGCAAAACTAACAAAGATTAGAATAATATATACATGGCATTTTTTTTGTATGATGTTCTTTGAAAAAGATAATGAAATATTGTTTAGTAATATAATGATAACTCAATCGCATAAACATACAAGTCATTATCATAATATGGTTAATTATTAATTTGTATAATCACTTTATAGCTTGCTGAAAATTAGTTAGTAAAATATAATTTTTTGAAATTGTATTCATTGTTATAAAAAGAACCATAAATGGATAGTCACCTCCTCAGACATTACCATCCAATGAACATGATTAAATTAAAATTTTAAGATTAGATTAATTTATAAATATATACCTAAACTTATAAATATTGTATTCGATTGATTATATATTATTAATTTTCATGCTTTTATCGCAACTCAACGAGTCAAAGAGTATTTAGTTTCTGTTTGATAAACCTATATAAACTCTCATGGCTCTAATCGTCTTTCGGTTTTGTTTGATATATTCTTTTTTAGCAAATGTATAGTACTGCCGGCATTTCTTGAACGAACCACAATATTATATTATCCATAGCCGAAGACAATTTGGTGTTTCAACCCAATTCAATACATATAGGTATGTTGTCTGTTAGCTGGTTATTTAACTTAAAAATATAATATTAAATTTTTATTCGAACACTTAATAACAATTATCATGTCTCTTATAAGGCATTTTAGACTACATGAAAACTGCCACTAATATTCTTAATTATTATTTTTTTTTAGGCTTATAGTTCTTCTTCTTCTTCTTCTTTTGCTTCGCCTTCCTCCCAACTATTTGGGATCGGCCACTCTTGTCCTACACCTCCACTTTTACCCCGGTCAATCACATCTCCTCTGCACACACCGACAGCCCTCATGTCATTCTCCAAAGTCTCCAACCATCTCTTTTTTGGTCTTCCTCTTCCTTTTCTTTCTAATTTTAGGCTTATAGTTCTATACTTTTTAAAATTAAATTATTCAAAACATGTTTACTACAACTTAAATAGCTTGGTAACTCGAATATTTCAGATAATTTTAGAACGGCGTGGGATTGTGATAACGATTTGGAGTCAATAATTAATCGATTTGGTACACCAACTTTTTCATATAATTCAAATATAATTTAAAAATTATATTTTTGTAAACAATCGACCAAAAGAGTGCACAAAAGTAATATTTTTTTTGGCATACATATAATAAAACTTAAAGACTAGATAGGTTCTGCGATAAAAAATGTTATTTAAATCCAAAACTTTTTTAAAATTATTTATCGATTATTTATTAATTATCTAACAATTTTTTATTTTTATAAAAATACGATTTATCCGATAAATATTTATAATATTAAAAATAATAAATAGTATTGTATTTAATTTATTAAAATTATAGAAT
>JASXSY010003337.1:0-18990 GCA_034509805.1 Sipha maydis
AAGTTTCAAATACTATAAATGTATACATTCGTGTGCGTTCGTAATAAAAATATCGTTGTTGTACATTGGTGCATTACTTATTATTTCACCATGTCGATATGATTAGAATATTATTAACTCGAATATATAACGTAATTTTCAATGTTTAAATATAAAGCTAAAAACTAATGTTTCGTTTAAAATCATAGGTCATTGAAACATAATTTATATACAGTTTATATATTTATATACAAGTAAAATATATCATTAGTTGAATTATTTTGTCTGTATGAAATATTATAGAAATTTATATAAAAAGTTCAAAATTGTTGCACAGTTTTATAATTTGTAATTGTTTATACGTTTAAATAAATTATTTAAACTGTGAAAACAGATGTTTTAGAATATTATGTTTCAACATTTGTCGAAGATTTTGGTGAATCTAAATAAAAACAAATCGATTTTTTTTACATACTCGTTGGAAAATTATTTTTAAATAAATAATGTTATACAGAAAAATAAATAAATATTGTAAAATAATTTATATAATTTACTAACGTACAAAATGTATATGAATTTAAAAGTATTTTATTTTACATGGTATTTTATTGAGATATAATTCTTGGTATAATCTTGATTTGTAAGTGGATGGGACCAAATGGTATTAAATTATATATGGGTACCACCAATCAGTCTTATAAAAGAGAATTTTCCATAACTTTATTTATAGCTCAGTTATTATTTTGGATTTGGTATTAATTACAAATATTGTGTACTGAAATGGGGAAAATAAATTGTGAGCGTAGTGAGCAACTTTTTAATATGAGTTAAAGTATATAGTTGTATTCAGTTTTGTAGTTTAGGGAAGAGGTGCAGTAAAATGTTGTTGCTCATGGGTGGCGAAATCTTAAATACGGCCCTGTATGTTAAATATTTTGTTTTCTGATTATAATATAATACAAAAGTATAATTGTATTTTAATGTGCACACATTAAGTTTTTCCTTTCAGTGAAAAGAGGATGAAATTTAATTTATTCCATTTAAGCTGTTTTATAAATATATTTAAATGTAATACATAGGTGAAAAAATGTATATAAAACATAATTAAATACTAATTAGTTATACTCGCATGATAATATTATTTGCACTAAAAAAAGTTACTATATTAATATCTACAAATGATTCTAATAGAAAATCTGAGAAAAACAGTAAATTAAATGAATCGTTATAATAACATCTCATCAGATAAAAAATAATAATATAGAAAATTATTAAATTACAAAACGTATATTTTGAATATCAACAAATCATTGGTTTTAGGATCAATGGTATTAAAACATTTTTTAAATCGTTTTAGAAGGCTCCAGATTTTTTTGACCCTATCTATTTTTATGAATATATTAATATACAAATTCATTATATTTTTTTTTGTCGACTCCGTAAATAATGTAATTTAATGACTGTTCTGTATGTTGATGTCGCTAAACGACGTTGACATAATGTATAGAGTTCATTATAAATGTATTATGTAGAAATCAGAAAAGGACAAATGATTAAATGGTGACCACTTGACATTTTTATGGAGTATGAAGATGTTTATTCTGCACACCTACTTACGAAGTATTAATAAGTGGGCTGCGTTGTCAGTAACGACAATAGTAGTTCGGTCCACAGCATTCAACATTTAATTATGAACATAGATGTCATAAATAAAAGTTTGACTATTTGTTATTTTAAGTTAAAAATATGACGATTGAATAATATTATATTATACGTTAAAATATTTGACTTTTGAAGCTAAATTTTATTCAAACCATTACAAATACAACCGTTTTACTATTTCGTCTATGGAACGAAAGATAACATTTTAAAATGTTCAATGTGAAATTTACTTATGCTATGTATATTTACGCATAGGTAATGTTTATAAATGGTTTCAAGATGGAATGAAGTGGTTAAATCATAACCTACATCTAAATCGAAATGCTATGTTTTGCTTATGTACGTAAATATCATAATTTCATTTTTCTGCGAGCTGCATGCAATATAATAATACAACTTTTATCTTAGAATTATCATCGAACTTCTCATGAATTCACTGTAAAGACAAAGTCCATACACTTTCAATTGTTTGAATATTGAGTGTGAACCACGACATCGATGCGTATAAAAATATATAAATTTTTGTATTCTCAATGTATATAAGTTCGGTGTCGAATTTATCTATTTGGTGCTACTATAATATCTAATTTAGAATTTTGACTGTATACAACCTAGATATAATATAGGTACTCGTAATATTAGCCAAATGCATTTTTCTGGATCGTATAATTTTTCACTCGATACGCGTAGTAACCGATCGCATACTTTACCCATGACACGTCCAAAACAATAATTAATATTTCTTGAACAGTTCGAAAAAAGCTATTAAAACAGTATTATACCTAATATACGGTTTTGCTATAGCCGTTTTCATGAAAAAATCGTATTTTCCAAGTAGGTAAGAAATAGTTACCGTTCCCAAGTTATCGAAGCTAAGCGTCAACTATTCAGCTATGTATTTTTCATTATTTTGAATAGATTTTTTTTTTTCACTAATCATATTCGATGCGATTTTGTTTTTTTTTAACATTTGAGAAGGTTTAAGTCTCAAAGCATCACTTGGTACCAGCTTATGCTGATCAGAAATTCTTATATTGGCAAAAGATCAGTAGATTAATTTGCTACTTTTACCTTGTGTATATTGTTTAACATGCAAATATGGTATTTCAACACATATGCATCGTAAGAGAAAAACTAAATACACAAAACACATGTGATTATCATTTCGATAAATTCAATATTTATTTAATAGGTAAAAATAGTGAAAATAAATAAACACATCGATGTATATAATAATGTCATGTCTTTTTAAATCAACATTTCACTTATTTTTGTTTAAAGATTACATGATTTGTTTAACTTAGTGGTAAATTATAATAGTAACCGTACATTAATATATAAGTGCAAACGATTATTCAAACATACCTTCGCTAAATAAATAATATTAACAATCATTAAATATATAATATATATAATATTATATAAATATACAACGTGTTTAAAGATATTATTTAATATAGTATTCACATCGTAATTACAATTATAATTATGTTAAAACCATGGTTTACTTAATACACAATATAATATATGTACAACAGATAATAAGCAGTAAAAATGTTTGTCCATAGCAGCGATTCCCAGACTTGTTCAACTTAAATATTGTTAAGCGTCTCACGTAAATAATACGAATAATATAGTACGTTAACATGTATTTAATTTTTTGTCCATATAATATCCTTAATTAGGTAAGCACATCATATACTGAACCGGATTGGTTGATTACGAATAATAAAAAAAAAAAAAATTAAAAAAATAAGGAACAGGTTTTAGATTCTAAACGGAGTGATGGAATCTATTTTTTTCTTGGCACGAACGATCAAAAAGCCATAAGATTTATAACATATGATTACAGAGTTTTCCCAGTCGAGGCTCGCGTCTCCGTTGGATACCACGGAATCTTCTGCACACTGTTTAGGAATCGCTGATCTATAGTAAATGTCATAATATACACACATGAATATATATATTTGCGTAAAAAGAACGTTGAATAATTTCATTACTGTTTTCGGAGCGTAGAAAAAAAGCCAAGGACCGTATATGTATCGTATTATAATAATAATAATCGTCAGCATATAGCGCGTATTGTTCGTACAGGTTGCAACAACAAACACGGGGGAGGAATGGTAGAAGATTTAGGGGATGGGTACATCGAACAGATAATTAAATAAGAACAAAAACGAGGAACGAAAATCGAAAAACACGGCGAGCGAACGCGAATACGTAACGGAGTGTAATAATGTACAGTATAACGTCACGTCGTCAACAGAGGGAGTTGTACACGATGAGCGTATTGTATTTATTCGCCCGTAATCGTAGGTCGACGCGCACGAAAGACGAAACACAAATTTATGTACGGTAATTACAATTTTTCATTTTTATTTTCTCTAATAATTTTAATAATAATAAAATTAATAATAATAATAATAATAATAATAATATGCACAAGACCTAAACGTACGCGATGACTAGATGTTTCGGATAGGTACACATTACGATGTACGTATAATATGTATAAAACGTATATAATATGAATGTACAGACGTGTTTGACAACCGTTCGAGATTATCGGGAATAACGTATGCGTACGCAGCGGGGTGTGTATTCGTCGAAGTTAGCACGGCGGAATTCACTCGTGAGTCTTCAGGTCCAAGGTGCCAGAGTGGCCGACGCCTGGCCACGCCTGATGCTACATACCGCCGCCGCCGATGCCGCCGCCTCCGCCGCCAACTCCGCCACCGCCACCACCGCCGCCGCCACCGCCGCCGCCGTAATGCGCGGCCAATTCCCGCTTGAGCCTTTTGGCCGCACTGTCGTCGCGCATGTCTTCGTCCTCGTCGCTCTCGTCGGCCGCTTCTTCTTGCTTCCTCTTGGCCGTGGCCATCTCGGCCGCGTGCTTTTTCCTCCACTTGGTCCTCCGGTTCTGGAACCACACCTGCGAAAACAACAACAACGGATCGAGGTCAGAAAACGTATCGTTTTAAGCGGCGCGAGCACGTCGTGGTCCAAGACTACCCCGCAGGGCTGGCGGTGTTTTAAATTTCAAAACGGGTACCCGGTGTTTTATTCGTCACCAGACGATGACGGTGCTACTCGTAAGAACCGTTCCATCGATACAGATGGTTACCGATAACTTCTTGGTACCGTGCTCCGCGACGGACATAGGCGGCATTAAGGGGGGCATGAGGGGGCAGTTGCCCCCACCCCCCTCCAGGAAAAATATTGATATAACTCATCATTTTGCCCCCGCATTCAATAAATATTATTAAAACGATTTTTAATTTTTATAAAATATTTATGTTGAAATTACTATTGTACAATTATATAAGAAAATCATATGTTAAGTCAGTTCAATATTACCATAAATTGATATAAACTAATGTAAATTCTAGAAAACTGTATATTAATATAATATTTTGATTACTTTTAAAACATAACATAAGATATACCACATATTTTTATTTTATTAAGATGCGAATCTGTACTATTTAGCACAATTAGGGCCGTTCATACAATGTCCGATTAAGTGTCTAACCGGTAGAATTCTGTCGGTTAACACATGGTAAATTCTTCCGGTTAGCGTTATCAGGCACTAACCAAACATTGTAAGAACGGACCTTAGTGTATGTGGTGATAGAACAAAAATTCATTGAAAATAGGAATAAGAAACCACCCATTAGTGGCACTTGACTGGGAAATTATTTAAATATAAATTATAAAAATATAGGAGTGTGAGATGTTATTATTGAGATAATAAGTAAAATTTAGATGGAATGTATATGTATTAGATAAGTTGAATATGAGAAAATTTTTATATGGGTCAGTAAATTATGATTAATTTTTGCCCACCCTTATGAGCCAAGTGCCGCCTATGGCGACGGATGTGTTACAATATCTAATATCATGTAGGCTAAGTTACGGTTCAACAATCTTATCGGTTCGGTTATGACTCGGTAACGTTGTTTCGTTTACTCGGCGCGACGGTTTATTTAATCACGCAGAGGCAACGCAAATGTCAAATTTGTTGTCGCGTGCGGGTTTTGCTTGTAAATGGTTTCCATACGCGTCGTTAAAAAAAAATTAATGATTTTTAATCTAATAACTTTTTACCTATCACGGGTAGAAATGTATACGGTTGTAACGGTGAACGACAAACACAGGAAAAATGTACACATGTAAACTAAGCCCAACGTGGGCGGATCGCTGTCTTCACTTTAACGTAAAATGCGTCCGAAACGAAAGCACGACGCCACAGTGATAAGGGTTAGGTCATGTTTCTAATTACCTCTATATTGGTTACCGGTATTTACTTAAAATATCGGTAGTTGATAGTAACCGAAAATATCAATAGTGCGTTATTTGCAACATATTATTAAACTTTTTGCACAACTGCGTAAATACAAACAGAACTATATTATTAACAGTGACGGTTATTGCTCGCTATACTCCGCAGCCAGCCAGTAAAATGTGTACAATATATGTATTATAGAACAATTAATTAAGTGCTCGGTATCATTAGCAAGTGCGTATAAATAAGAACGTGTAATTTTAGTAGCTTGGGGTGAGGGGGAAGTGATGCGACGACGAGAAACTAGTGGCGGTACCTTGAACACGTGCGCACATGTGTAATATAATAAATATGTATAATGTGTGTATATATGTGTGTGTGTATCTGATCGTTTTCCACATAATTAAAAGAGTTAAGACCGCGGCCATTATTCCGTAGACTCCGGCGGCACTGGAAAGGGGTTTTTACCAAGTGTGCGTGTGTATACAAATATATATATATATATATACAGGTATATGTATAAATGTGTATAATGTATTTACGTATCTACGGGCGGCGAGAAGTGTGGATGCCACGTAGGGCTAAAACTTTATATTATATCGCTGTATGCGATTTTAATTATAAAGTTAAACCATTTGCGGGGGGAACAACGGCCCGTAATTAAGACCGTCCGGGGGCCGTTTGTGCCGGTGTATTTGCAAATTACGCGGTATTTAGGCGTCCATGTATTCGCCATTAATCAACCCCCGGGCTTTTGCAAAGGTCGTTAGACGGTCTTGTTTTTAATAACCGCATTAAGACGACGCCATCTGGACTGCGCGCGCGCTCCCCGCCGCCTACTCGTCGTCGGTCGTCCCCACACCCCTTTACACCCCTAACCACCGTCCCCTCGTCCACCGACACCTTCTCTCCGGGTCCTTGGTGGCGTGCGCGTACCCTTTCCACCACCTACTCGAACCCCATTCTTAGCGAGGGTATCTACGTTACAGCAATAATCTCGGCGTCACATCTTGCAACGTCTTGCGAACGCCGCCGCCTCTTTTCGCTCCCTCTCCCGCCGTGTGCCCGCTCACTTGTTCGATAATACTACTAATTGCGGGGATACGGAGGATGGTTTGCTTTACAAGCTGACGAGATCAAAACTGCTGCTCGCGGAACCACCACAGCCCTTATAGGTGCGCGGAGGGGTAATTCGCAGTGTTGCCAATCCCGGACGATCACGGCGACGACGACGATAGTCGTTGTTTATGCATCTTCACCCTGCGTGCCTTACCCGTCGACACGAGAGACACGCTACAAGAGTCGTTTTCGTTAACTATGGACAAACGTATTTTAGACAACACGCGTTTATACATGTATATATATATATATATATACCTGAATCTGCGATAATGAACTTTTTTCGGGCTTATAACTCTGAATTTTTTTGTCTCGGGGGTTTTAAATGAACTCATATGGAAGGCATTCGCATATGGGTTTATTGAAAAAAAAAAATCGTTTTATATTTTATCATTTTAATCTTTTACGAAAAAATTTTGATTTTACTGTTATATGCGCGTTGCAGGGCGTTCGAAAAGTTTGGATACTTTTCCCATACATTTTTTTTTCAATTGTTTCACATCCCGCTTGATACAGCCAAAACGCTATTATTTATATTATGTATTTTTCTTCATTGAAAAACATTTTGTGCGCACTATTCGAATTTCATCAATTCACCATATTGAACACAAGTGCCAAAGGTTTGCCAACAGTCTATAGATTCTCGCTGTATTATGCTATATTTGAATATCATAATATATTATACTTCAACGTCTACTTTATTTGATTGTTGTCGTGGTGCTGTTTTTAGACAACAGTGATCTCACAAAAGTATTTTAACGTTCTAAATAATAATAAAATAAAAAGTTGATGTACAACTTATAGTTTAATAATTGTACGAACCTTTTCATTTTTGTATCCTGGCTACTTGTACCGTATATTTTATTATACGTACACAGGAATACAGAGTAATAAAAGAAAACATTGAATAGGGTTTGCTCGTTTACCTAGTGATAACGTGGCTTTTGAACGAGTTGATCAGATTAAACAGCTCTGCGATAAAAAAAAAAAATTATGGAAAAAAATAAACGACCGGTAAAACGAATTTGAAGTCAGCTTTAATTTAACATTTTCGTTTTTATGTTCCATTTAAATTAATTAACGACGTCGAGCACAAGGTATTAAAGGAAATTAAATCGGATGAAAATTAAAAACGGTTCTCGGAAGTGAATATTAAACCGCATAATCTGCGACCTGGTATTAATAATAATAATAAAAAAACGGAAAAAACACACGAAAACGGCTCTTTTTATATACGCGCGCAATAGAGGCGATTTTTTACGCGATGTACGTGCCCTCACCTCAACACATTCGCAATCATTTTTTTTTTTTTTTTCTGCATCCCGTGTTTTTATTATCATCATTTTATACATTTAAAACAGGCGGGCCAAGTGCTCTCCAGGGCGTTTGTCATTTGAATAAAAAGCGCGCGCAATGTGCGGTTAAAAACTTTTTTAACCTGCACCCCCGACGGTATTAATTTACATTTTGTCCCGCCAACCACCATCTCTTCCTCCTCCGCTGCTACTGCCATCGCGTTGTCTGTATATATACGTAAATATACCGTAACAACGGGTTATGTCATTAAAAAAAATAATCTACCCCCGGACAAATTAAATAAGACCGGAAAGGGACGCATATCTATCTATTGTTGTACTATATCTATATATATATATATATATATATATATATATATATATATATATATATAAACATGTATGTATTTAATGTGAACGCGTGCGCAGTCGTTTCAGATATGGAATATCGCACGCGGTCAAATTGGACCCTTCAAAAAAAAAAAAGTGTGGCTATCAAAACTCGCTGGCTTTATACTATTATGTGAACACCCATTTGGATATTAACTCGAAACCAAAAGCTGTGGCTAGTATTTATATAATATGTAGGTAGGTACATGTTAGGTATATCTTAAAGTATATTATGCTTTGTTCGTCAGTGCTCAATGCAAAAGCAGAAAAACATTTCTTTTACAATAATATCGATTTTATAGCTAATAATCAACACGTTTATTCCAACGAAAATCTAAAATGGTGCTATTTTTTGACATGTGCTTGGAAAAAACATACGAAAAACTACAAGTAAAAGAGAACACAAACGCACGATGTCAAAAGAAGAAAACATATACATATTGCACAATATTCGAATATATTATGTACGAATTCGATGTATTCTTGATTTGTAGGCGTATCTAACACATGACCTCTCTCTCACGTTTACATTTGTGTACTTACATTATGGGATTAATCGTGAATACAAGATGTGAAGAAGCCGGAAACTTGAATGATTTTAGAATCTTCAGATTTTACAATAATTGTTTAAGTTAAATATTAAAATTATTTAGGTTCTTAAAGTATATTGAGTTGTCAAAAAGAAAAATTTATTGACATATATGATCAGAAAAAGTAAGAACTAGTAAAAAATACTAGCAATGCATATTTTAATTTTTCTGGTAAATTTCAAAACTTAATTTTATTTTATTTAATTTATTGATTTTATAAACTGATTAAATTTCGTTGTTTACATTAAAAAAAAAAAAATGGTTTCAATGACGTCTTAAAAATGGTCCTTCAAAATAAAGAAGAAAAAAGTATAAAATATATTTATTTTCAGATCATTTTTATTGTTATTAAATTATAGATAATTCGTCTTGGAATTACGATGAATTTTATTTTATTTATTTATGGGCTTAGAATATTGCAATTAGCTGTTCCACTCAGTATTTTTAAACTGTTATTCAGTTCTGTGGTGTATAAGGATAAATATATATATATATATATATATCAGTGGCGAACGCGGGGGGGTGTTTTGAGTGTTTAAATCCTCCCCGAAATTATATAAAAATATTTTAGAAAACAAACAAAACATTTTCTACAGTTTATATTCTGAATTACTTTTTTATAAACTTACAATTTAATAAGATAGTTAGATATACACTGTATATACTTTAAGTACCTAAAATAAAAAGTAATATACTATGAATAGTATGATATTTATGAACATCCTAGTTTTTCAAAAACCCCGCCCGAAATATTTCGTCTCCGATGTATTACAAGATATATATTAATATCTTTATTTCTATTAAGATACAAGATATATATTTATATCTTGTAGAAAAGAGATATGAGAGTTCTCTAGCTTCTGAAAAATCGCATGTGTAATTACCCAAAAACGTTTGTAGGGAAATTGTGCGTGTAAATACATGCAATTGTCATATTCGCACGAGCTATAGTAAAAAATACACGATACACACACTCACACGCACACTTTCATTACAATAATAAGCCTCTGCGTACATACACACACACACACACACACACACATACATGTTTTGATATTATCGTCTGATAAATTGTGCGTGTATAATGCTCGTTGTTGCACAGTGATTACATATTCGGATGGAACACGGGCGTAGAGGCGACGTGCGTATAATAATATTAATAATGGAAACGTTAATTAACCGAATCAAAATCGACCTAAACGATATCATTACAATATGCGTAGAGCCGATGTATATATACATAAATGTGTGTGTAGGTACATACCGGGTAATACGCTAGCCATTATGGATTAATAATAATTAGTCGATTGCGGAGAGGAATATGAGGAGGAGGAAGGATGCTAAAAGGCACAGAGTACTATATAATACGTAACGGTGGAAAGGACAATGGGGCAAGCATATAGCCTATATTATATAATTGGGCTGATGATAGGACTCCACGATCCCTGCGGACCGGACCGGAGGGGGAGCAAAACTCGTAGTATACATGCGTACATATCATTCGGCATTATAGATTACTCGTTGGAATTTGTGCGAGCATATAGGACCCATTAGATGTATATATTTATATATATATATATATATATATATATATATATATATATATATACATGGGGAAGGTTCTCCGACTGCCAGGAACACAAAAATAAAATCTAATCATTTACATGAAATAGAATATATTATATAATGCAGTGTAATAAATTGATATACACGAGACTGGACGCGATAAATCATCGAAGGTAATCTGATTATGTCGTGGGGTCCGTCACTTTTTCGCAAATTCCCTTCACGAAAAAAAAAAAAACGTTGATGTATGTGTGTCACCCCGTCAAACAAAAAACTCAGTCACCGTCGCTGTTGATGTAAAAATATATGAATATAGGGATACCACGACCAACGGGTATACGCGTGATCCCCCTCCATCCTAAAAATGATAGATTTATTATTATTGAACCAGTAACGCGATATCTTTTTTTCCAAATTTATGTTTACACCCCAAATTCGTCAAATTTGGTCGAGATGATTTTTTTTAAATACTACTTTCGAAAACATATATTCATTGAATTTATTTTAACCAAAAACATTTATTTCGTGAATTCATACTTATGTTGTCCACTATCAAAGATACATATATGTACTGTAAGTGAAAATTTTACAGACTTTAATTGATCAGTGTTTCTAAAAATTCTAAAAAAAAAAACTTATTGCGAAAAATTCCATCTACCGAAAAAACGAAAACTTAAAATCTCTTACAATTGTATAAATTTGCTGAGGTTATAAAATATCTTTGAAAATATTAGATAATAAAGGGATAATAAGACTAATGTTAGTGATAAGTGATCTTCATATCCAACCCTGCTCCATAAACACGCCACTGGAGTACGATTAAAATGTAGTACTTACAAATACTTAATATAACACATCAATATATATATTGGAAGCATAATACTTATATTGTTTGTATACAAAGTTTCACACTGCGTGTAGCATTAGAGCAGATATATAGTAAGTGCGCTCGTAGTACACGAGTTTATGGACGGAAGAAAAAAAAATGTCCTGCACGTGCAGAGGTCGGACGTGAATAGTAATAAAAACACGATATAATTATTGCTAGTAGTGGATAAAGGGGAAAGGAGGTGAACGAAAGACTTGGTATACAGTGGTCGTTCCATTATTTTCCCCCACCGAAACGTGTATAAACCATGTATACACATGCGATCGCGCGCACACAAACACGGATACATGCGTACAGAACGGTCTTTGGTACACGCGAGATGTTATCACGTCGTCGCCGTACACTGCAGCAGCACACGTGCAATAAATTTATTCAAATGCTATTCGGAAATTATCTCCGAACATGATCGAATAGTGCGCGAATTCAAATTTGTCGCGTGTACACAGCCGCGCCCAATTTTTAGAGACGTGTTATCCCGCCTACCATACGCATACCGCCGCCGCCGACGACGACACATCATCCGCCTCCGCCCCAGCCGGTCTAATGTGTGTACCGCAGATGGTATCGAAAACACACGCACACGCGCAAGCGCTTACGTCGGGGATGGCCGCGTGGTACATTATTATGCTAATTTAGGGATTTCCGGGACGCACGGCGTATACGCCACCGTTTACATGTTATTATTATTATTATTATTATTATTATTATACACCATACACGCGAGATTGTGGGCGGGGAAGAAATCCCTAGAATTACGTTTTAATTAATCGAGTGTTAGACAAGTTAATGCCGAACCGACGCCTCAAGCACACATTATAATATATACACGTATTGTGCGCATGTACGTATGAATGCACGTGGTTGTGTGCCGTGCACTAGCATGAGTAGGAAAAAAACATCCCTACCCGTCACACCGCACTTTCTCTCTCTTAGTTACCGGTCTTCGGGTCTCTACGCATGTATCGTTTTCCTTATAAAAGCGCTTCCGAAAGGATAGCTCCCGTCATTCGTATAACATACACATAATGTGTAAATCGTATTACGGAACGCACATATTTTGTACACACACACACATATCCACGTGCTTAAGGATAACGCCCACGCGCGCGTGTCGCCCTTATCGCCAACACACTCGTTTCAGGATAATCCGTGGTAATGCGTATCGGCCGTAACACATTCGAAAACACCGTGTAATTGCGTATTAAAATTCAAAATTAATGCTGAAAAGAAAAAAACATTGCGATTTTGGCGAATTTATATAAGTATATATAAACTATACATACATATATATATATTTAAATGCGTTATTATTATGAATACATAGTTTGTCAAAAATTAACGTTATGCGTTCGATTATAAACATATTATATTGTTGAAGGGAGATAATATCATGGAAATAATTAGTTTGCTATTCCTTTGTAGTGGTAAAGAGTGTACGTATTAAAATTAAAAACGTGTACAGTTGATACACAATATTATAATATGTATGATATATATATATAAGATCATATATGTTCATTTATGTTCGATGTACAATTTTAGAACAATAAATTTGCCGCATGTACTGTACTTATGGTTTATTATTTTTTTTTTTGATCAAAAACCTCAAAGTGAAAATTGAACACGATATTACAAGATATATACGTATAATTTTTGTCGAGCAAGACTACTCGATTGTTTCAACTGTAATTGTAAAAAAAATTTATTTAAAAATAAAAACTATATAATAAACGGAGTTAATACAATAACTGACACTACAATATCAGTTCTCTAATTTATTCGTGTGTCTTTGGCGTACAATAGCGAATTTCGAAGCCGTTTGAAATAAATTAAAAATCATCTAACTTAATCTCATGTAATTTTAATGAACATTATTATTTATAAATATCAAAATATTGTTCACGTAAGTATATTTAATCAGCTCTTTCTTGCTCACGATTCCAAAACTTAAGCTTGGAGAAGCATGGGACAAAAGTACAAAAAATTTTTAAAAAAGGTGCAAAACTAAATAATATGGTATGTAAGTGCAGTTTATAGACATAAAAATATTTTCGTATCGACGATGACGACAATAATGGGCGGTGTATTTATCGTCACCGCGTAACAAAACACTACGCACATTAACTGTACACGTAAACAACCCAACCCTCTCGTTATTTTATTATTTATATAGGTTTATTTTTTTTTTAAATTGATTACATCGCGAAAAACCGATGACCGCCGTTCAAGCTCGTGTATATATATATATATATATATATATATGAACTCGTAAGCATATAATAATTGGTTTATCGAGTCAAACCCTTCGCACGAAGGGGTGCGTGCAAAAGTGTAGCCGCGTTCACGGACGGTTAACCCCGCATGCTGTTCAGGGAACCTCTATCGACGGCGGTGGTGTACCCATATGGCGTTTTCTCAACGGCTAATCCGATTTGGTTCGCTAATGCGTATACGTGTATTATAGTGTGTACGTTTTGGGTCTTGTATATTGAAGACATATATATATATATATATATACAACACATGCGAAAACCAAAACGAAAACATCGAACCCGTTTTGTTATCTCACACCCTTAATACACCAGGGAGAGAGGAAAATGTTATTATAATAAAATAAAAAACTCAAGCAATGATAACTATTTGTCAATATAGTGTATATATTTAAATCACGATGACGATGAAATTCACTAAAAATCTAACGATGTATTTATGCCTCTGTTGCGGTTCGTTGTATACATTGTGCGCGTAACACATTCCTATACACACATACACACGTGCATTATGTATATACTCATGTCATTATACATAAATGTCGCCGCCGCCGGCGCCGAATAGACTTAAGCCTTCTCGCAAACGCCATTAAGCCGGATAAGTCCAACGTCTCAAGGGACCGTGAAAAACGGTAGTGGTTCTCTCAACCTCAAATTATGCGAGTAATGCGATATCGAACTGCAAACACAGCGGTGGCGGTGGCGAGTTGATTGCCTCCTACGGTGTCTTAAGAACGCCCGGAACTATATAGGCGCGATTCAATACCCTAATCATTAGAATATTATTCCTTCATCTAAATGCGTACTCAGTAAATATATTAAATATTGTTTACATTCAGTTTATAACGTTTTGTCCGATGAAAGGTTTTTATATAGGTTATACGGTTGCGTTTTTATATCTATTGGTGTTCAGAAATTTAGTATTTTGTATTTTTTTGTACATAATATCTGCGTACACCGACATGATCAGAGCAACTAAATGATATCTAATATATAATCTAATATCATTTATAAACGCAACTATTAAGAAAGAATGAGCTGTGGTAATTTTTTCGTTATTAATTTGAGTGTGTTGGGTGCTATATGAATGTATGCAGTTAGTACAAGTGTTTTATTTCTATAATAATGATAAAATTTAAATATCGATTAAAAATAAGTGTATATTAAAAGATTTTATAAAACAGAGTATCTAAATGTAATGTTTTAGAAAAAAGCTGTTCTTAAAATGTGTAAACAAACTATTATGTACCTTCATAACAATGCAGGATATTAACATAAAATGGGATATTATACACGAGTATGAATCACTTAAAAACTATATCAGATGAAGCGATGAGTCTTTTACGCACAATAATAAAATTAAACGTTGCGGACGTGAAGAAAATACATTACTCGAAGAAACTTAGAAGGGTAACGGTGAAAATGTTAAAACGGCAATACTCGTCGAATATATGAAATACAAGCACCGCCAACCTTACGCTCTATATACCTATTCGATCCTCGAATAACGTTTTATTTTTTACATCTTCCTATACATGAATATATACATATATATGTATATGTGTTTGTGTGAGTGTGTGTGAGTGTGTGTGTAAATACATTATATTTATCTCCAAATACTTCAGTTATCATACCAATTCGGAGGTCGAGTTTTATTATAATGTTCCATAACGTTTAGTTTAATGAAAAAACACAATGGTTGTATACATTTCAATTACCTTCGTAATATGAGACTATGACTTTTTGTATGGAATAATAAAAATATTTTAAATTTGAGAAAAATATTACAACGGTGGCAGGATGATCTTATAAACATTTTATCGTTATTATGTCTCATTTCGATGACTTACCCACAGAGTATTTAATATTTATCAAGTTATATTATTGCATTTACGAACAAACTATGTATGTGTTTTATACAGTGAATAGTGAGTGTCTATATATATATATATATATATAAAACAACGATTATTGTTGTCTGTATTTATTATATCATTTCAATTGGAAAAAAAACATAATAATATAATATAGTTTATAAAATGTTTTTGGAAATAATACTATTTACTAACGTATAAATGGAAACTATTATAAAAAGTTATGTAAGCTGCAAATAAAAGGGTTTGTATGTAGTATATAAGAAAATAAAATAATGTACGAATATACGTTGTATCGGTTTGTAACATATATATTTAAAAAAAAAAAAAAAAAAAAAAAAAAAAAAAACAGGAAAATTCTCAGCTATTGTATACGCATATAAACGACGGCTGTAAACACAAATCTAATGCAGCAGAAAATCGTCTGTTGAATATTATTTAAAATACGACCTTCGCATGGAGAGTTTGTAAATAAATATAAATATATTTCAGTCGTCTAAAGTTAAGCTTAAATTTAAGCGTTATGTTAAATTCAATTGCAATTTTATCTTAAGTTCAAATTGGTTTTTGTCAAAAACATTTTCAGCCATTTTATTTGTAGTTATATCATTTATGAAAGTACATATGAATACCTCATTTACATCATATAATTAATAACGTATTGTTCATGCTATGGTAAAAATATATTCTTCGAATACAATTTTTTGTAAAAAAATTTAGGATTTTTAAAGAGAAATAAAAAATAATAAAAAAAGATATATTACATGTTATAGAAAAATTATAATAATTATTGATGTTTATGACAAGTACGCAAAAATTGAAAATAACCATTTTTCAGCAATATATGGGCAATTTACTTACTCATCCCCAAAAAACTGCCTACCATATCCCATTTTGTTAAACTTCTATCTGTATATTTTATCATTTAATTTCTTGTTATCATAAATCAAAAACGGGAACAATCACAAACACCGTACGCAAGATAAATAATAAACTCAGGGCTCATGAATTTTCTAAGTCGTATTTAATCTCAAATGAAATAGAACTACATTTTAAAGTACCGAAATATAAATTTACAATTTTATTTTAATCGCTTGAACGGCATTTTAACATGTAATGGGAACATAATTGTTATTCGTAATGTTTCTAAATTAAAAAAATAAATAAACGAACGTTCGAGGATTTAATACCGGCTTGTTGGAAATATTTTCGACGACCAGTTTTCCTATAAAATTCGTTTCGCGCACAAACGTTCCACGGAATCAACAACAAACGATATCGCGGAAACGCGAGAATTGCTGTACCCCCCTCCCAATACCCTCTAATTTTAAGTGTTACTCCGCGGAACTGTAACGCGAATCTAATGCGCGGATAACGTGTGTCGTCGACACGCGGACCGATCATAGATGTTTTGACTAACGCGAAACGTTGTTTGCACGACGCGCACACGACCGGGTCCAGGGGGAACACGTGCACTTTTTATATAGAGATTAATAACAGCGGCGTTACAAGCAGCGGTTACACGAGCGGACGGGCGCGTGCACTAATGAAGCGTCGTCATCGAGTGTCGGATGTTTGCGGGCGGACGGGATACGTATATACATATACACACATATATATACATTCGTTGTACACGAGTGGAACGGCCCGCGGCGGCGTAACGGTGACTCGTCGGCGGAGGGTGCGCGCGTTCCGCTGCCACCCCGCGCGTCGTCGGCGTGATTTATGGCATCACGGACGCCTCAGCCGCCGCTGCTGCTGTCGGCGGACACGGAACGGTGTCGGTCGGTCGTGACGGTGCGGAAGCGGCGGGAAAAATGAAGCGGATCGTTAGCGCTTCTTCGCGGGGCAATTAAAAGCGCCCAGCAGAGGCGGCGGCGGCGACCGCCGCCGCCGTGTCGGTAACCGTGGTAACGGTTGTTTGAGGAAGAGACAAGTGCGTCGCTTACACTCGCGTATACGTATTGCATGTGTACCAGCGCGCGCGCGCGCGTGAGCTGGTGCGGGTCTGGCGCGGGCGCACGAGGTGGCGACGGGTAGCGGTGGCGGTACAACAACCCGAAACCCCGTCACTATAATTGGAGGATTACACAGATAATTGAATCGCCCTCAACGCGTGGCGACAGTGCACAGCGTATATTTATACATTGTACAAAATGTTGCGGAAGAGTGCGCGGGACGACGACGACGCGTTGAAACCGCACGACGGCGGCGGCGGCGGCGGCGGCGGCGGCGGCGACGACGCCTTTCAATAAAAATGTAAATTCGTATAATAATATAATTTTTAATAAAAAAAAATATATACATATACATGTATTTGTATATAAATAAATAAATAACAATCCTTCGTATATTATTACTATATTTGCGTATGCGGAACCGGGGAAATATAATTCAACCGTGGCCGGGCGCGATCGCTTAAGCTCGTCTGCTAGTGGGTTTTCGCGCGCGCTCACACACAACCTCCCGAAATTATAATAATAATAATTCGTATATTACGCGCCTCAGCCCATTGTACCCCCGTGTCTCCCGTGACGGGTGTCGTTATACGTACAGACGCCTACGTAATCGCAGCGGTAAAACGTTACGTATTATGTAGTAGACCGTTGTTGAAAAAATTATGTTTTAACGTGTCTTATCGGATTCTGATTGTTGAACATTGATCATTGTTAGAATAAATGCATTGACGGTAATAACAAATGTGTTGATTTACCATAATAAGACTTTAGTGCATTCGTCAACTTCGTATTTTTTTTATTTTCTTATTTTATTTATTTTTTCTTATTATTATACTATTTATCGATTAAAGTTATAAAGAAATGCACATAAAACTCCCAATTAAATATAAAAATTTCTCGCAAGTAGATTTTAGTAAAAATACATCGAAGCTCCAGCTCCAACTCTACCATGTTAACATTTTGTTACGGTGACTCACCTTAACTTGAGATTCGGTCATGCCCAACGCGTAGGCCAATTTCGCGCGTTCCGGACCCGCTAGGTACTTTGTCTGCTCGAATGTCTTCTCAAGCGCGAAGATCTGTTGCCCGCTAAACGTGGGCCTCGTGTGTTTC
>JASXSY010003338.1:0-16265 GCA_034509805.1 Sipha maydis
CAGCAATGCTAATAATAACGATCATTCAATACGTCTCGCTAGGTAGTCGTGATAACCAATAAGTACCTTTTGCCCTATTTCTTATACACTTTTTTACTTATATAAATTAATTTCGAACTTACTTCTTATTTTGATCATTAATCAGATTTTGAAAGTCTTCATTACATATTTTTTAATGTTGAAAGACATAAAAACAAATACACCTTTAATAAGTAAATTGAATGACAAAATTTATAAAGATAATTCTACATTAATTTAAATAATTTCTATAGAATTTTTGTTAAAATATCAATTATTATTATCAGTATTTAATAAATCTATTTTTAATAAACTATAATAATTTTTATCCATTTAAAGCGTCAAGAAGAACAAGAGAAGTACAAGCAGATAAAACAAATTTGATCAAAAAGTAACTTAATTTTTTCAAATTTAAGGGATTCTTTAATTTATTTATTATTTGATTAATGAAAATATGTTTTAGTTTTTATACAATTATTTTTATCTTATTTTTAATTTTTCAGTTTTTAATTATTTTTAATTTTAGTATTAAAAGACAGCTCACTTTTAAGTTTAAAATTAATATTAAAACCAAATAATTACACATTTTAAAATTTACAGTATAAACTTAACATAGTATTTTGCAAATATTTTTTTTTGAATAATTTGGAAATTTCTTTTAATAATCCACTCACATGGTTCCATGTCATATAAGATTTTTAGAATTTCTTATTTCATTTATTCATTAAAATAAAACCTCTTAATCGTCAAATGTTTAACTAATTTCTACTAGTTACAACTTGTGTAAATTTTGAATAACTTTTATATAATATATTTATATTATAAATTATTTCTTCCATTTCTATATATTATTCAATTTTAGTATTGACACCACTACAAATTAGTAATTGCATTATCATTTAATATTTCTCATATTATAATTTATTGTGTTTTTAGAATGAACAATAGTAATTATTACTATATGAAGTTACATATAGTAAACTATCATGCTGCTGTATCTAAAATAATAAAGGCGTTTAAAAAAATGTCATTGTCCTAACGCTTGTATAAACTGATTCTGCAGGCTAGTAAGTCTTGCTAAGAATTAAATTAAAAATATTAATATTTTGTTAAGTATAAATTGTATGTTTTATGTTTGTCAGTTCACATGAAAATGAATGATACATTAATTCGTCGCAGATGAACATTATTATTATGACTACATATTTTCAAGGTCAAGTTTGGCTATATTTTTCATATAATTAACAGTTGTCACTTAAATTATAAAATGTTTATTATATATTTGGCTTATTGTTTTTATTTTACTACAAATGGTTAGCAAAATAACTTGAATCAAAATGATAAAGTATTTATTGGCTAGATTCGCATCAATTTCATCAAGATTAAATTAAATTACCTACACTCAAAATACAAATTTAGAAAAGTAGACTTGGTCGTTTTTTTAGTAGGCAAAGAATAAACTTATTTTGTATGATAACTTTATTAGTTAATAAACATTATGGTACGTAAAATAAAAAAACTGCAAATCTTTCTATTTTCTCTAAATCACTCAAATACATCGTTTTTGACATATTTAAATTAGACTAAAACTCTATTACAACATTAATAAAATATTATTAACATTATAGTTTTTTAATATAATATATATTATTACATTTAATATTTAAAATATAGTTAAGTAGACTAAAATAACTCGGATAAACGGTGTACTTGTACTCAGGGCCGTCCCGAGAGACAAATCATGGGGGGGGGGGCTTGATTCATAAATTTTCCAACTCCAAAAAAATGTTCTCGCTCCGCTGGAATTAATAATAAAGTAATAACATAAATCTCATTAACATAGGTATACATATCAATATTTAGGATTTAAAGCCATTCATCCATAAATATACAATGGATAATTTTTGGTATTGGGTCGGTACCTACAATTTACTAAAGTACATATCAGGAGGTACATGAGGTTAAAATAATAAGCTTTTAACGTACGAGTATGAGTATTATTAATAATAAATATGTTTGTATTAAAATAATATACAATTTTTAAAATCAAATTCGTCTTTGTTTGATATTAGACCACTGTGTAGCTATTTTGTTAACATCAACTTCATCCAAAATGTCTTTTTCAATACCCAACAGCATTAACGAATCTAACCTATTGTCTGTCATTGTTGACCTTAAGTGGTTTTTGATAAATTTGAGTTTGAGTTTATTCAAATTTCGTGCAACTGCACTTTCAAATGGGCGGGACTCGTTTCGCCCAAAAATGACCCTGCCCGTTTCGCCCGGGACCCGTTTCGCCCAAATTTTGTTTCTATATGATTCCCGTTTGCCCAGAGTAGTTTAAACGAATTTAAAATGAAGTTGGCGATGATTATAATATTTTAATATTTGCGGATCATTTAGCGTTATCCAGAAAATACCACGAAGATACTCTTAGTTTTCCAAAAAAATTTTTTTAACATTTTACAAATTTAAAATGTAGTCTACGATATTTATTAAAAAATCAAATTTATCCCACAATACAAATTTAAAATTTAGTCCACAATATTTATTTAAAAATCAAAATCGTTTAAAATATATTTATTAATAGCTACACTTTATTTTTAAAATGACTGCACACACTTTTAACGAATTCATAGCGAGAAATTTCATTTGATTGATACCTCGTTATTTGTTTCTGATTGTGACTTGCCTTTTAATTATATTTGCATCTTTTGATGTTTTTGGTATTTCAACGCTATTGATTTTAGATTCTGAACGGAGTAATGGAATCTATTGGTTATACAATGATGTGTGTTTTTTTATTTATTTATTTATTTTTTTATTTTTTTTTATTTTTGTGGCAGTAAAAATGCTTCGATTTGCTTAAACAGCAACTTTTCTAAAAGGAAAGTGAATGTAGATGGTACTTTGGCAAGTCAAAAATCCATTCAATTAAATTCAAAAAATCGAAAAAAACGATAAAAAAATTACGAAAAAACGGGAAATTTTACGCAAAATCACGTTATTACAAATTAAATTTTATTTTAAAATGCTCTAACTCAAAAACCAAAAATCGCAACAACTTGAAATATTCACCAAATTATGTAGCAACTTTTCTGAAAGGAAAGTGAATCTAGTTGGTACATTGGGGGGTCAAAAGTAAAAAATTTTCAATATTTTTTAAATGCGACGGGAAAAACCCTAAAAAAATAAGGGAAAAACGGGAGTTTTTACGCAAAACCAGTTTGCGACAAAATCAATTTTTTTATTTTGCTATAACTCAAAAACTAATCGATGTAAATACTTAAAATTTTCACCAAATGTTAAGACTAGCGTTGTCTATACACTGTTAAATTTTCAAAGTATTTTGACTTTTATTGAGCTATTTATAGACAATTGAAATTTTCAAATTTTTTAATTTTATTTTTTTTAAAATAACGATAAAATTTTTTTGGCCGGCCATAAAATCTTGAAAATTTAATATAAGGTTTCTTATAAGTTGTTCCTTAAATAATAAAAAAAAATCTAAAATCGTAGGTCACAATTTTTTTTTATAAGTGCTCAAAGTTCCAATTTATACGAAATATGAAAAAATTGCGAAAATTTGCAAGTTATTTTGTAGATAAAAATTCATAAAATTTTTTCTGTTCATACTTAAGGTTCAAAATTTTAACACTAGGTTATCTATAAGCTACTCTTCGAAAATCTTTAAAAAAATTTCTTCCGGACTTTCCGGACTTCCGGCCTTTGAAATTTAAATATTTACGAAATTGCATAAAATAGCGATTTATTTTCAAGCGATTTTAAATATTTGTTATAATTCAAAAAGTATAAGTCGCAGATTTTTGAAATTTCTACCAGCTGTTAAGATTGGTATTTTCTTTACGTTATATTTTTTTCAAAATATTATATTGATTTTTAAGCCACTTATAGGCATTTAAAATATTCGATTTTTTACATTTTATTTTTATAATTGGTGATAAAAAAATTTGGCTCATACAAAATACTTGAAAATTTAATAGAAGATTCCATAGAAGTAGTTCTTATTGTCATTCAAAAATTATTAAAATCCATAGGCACAATTTTTTTTATAAGCGTTTGAACAGCGAATATTGACATAAAATTACATGTAAAATATAATATAATGTTTAATATTCTAGACTGACAAACGATATCGGTTTTTTTAAAATGCTCTAACTCAAAAAAGAAAAACCACAACAACTTGAAATTTTCACCAAATCTTTATATTGACGTTTTCTATACATGGTTAAGATTTCAAAGTATTTTGACATATTTTGACTTATTTATAGGCAATTTAAATTTTCGATTTTTGTTACATTTTTGTTTTTAAACATCTATTAAATTTAATTGGTTGAGCGAAAACTCTTGAAAATTTTATACTAGGTTTATAATAAGTTAAACTTATCGTAACTAAAAAATATCGGTGATCGGTTCACTCAAATTTTTTTTATAAGCCCTTAAAGCTCAAATTTGTATAAAATGTGTAAAAATCACGATAATTTGCAAGTTATTTTGTAGATAAAAATTCATAGAATTTTTTCTGTTCATACTTAAGGTTCAAAATTTTAACACTAGGTTATCTATAAGCTACTCTTTGAAAATATTTAAAAAAATTTCTTCCGGACTTAGAGGAAAAAATGTTATGACTGTTTGAAATTTAAATATTTACGTAAATTGCATAAAATAGCGATTTATTCTCAAACGATTTTAAGTATTTGTTATAATTCATTAAGTATAAGTCGCAGATTTTTGAAATTTTTACCAGCTGTTAAGATTGGTATTTCCTTTATGTCGAATTTTTTCAAAATATTATATTGATTTTTAAGCCACTTATAGGCATTTAAAATATTCGATTTTTTTACATTTTATTTTTATAATCGGTGATAAAAAAAATTTGGCTTCTACAAAATACTTGAAAATGTAATAGAAGATTCCACAAAAGTAGTTCTTAATGTCATTAAATAATTATTAAAATCCATAGGCACAATTTTTTTTATAAGTGTTTGAACAGCGAATATTGACATAAAATTACATGTAAAATATAATATAATGTATAATATTCTAGACTGACAAACTATGTCGCTGTATTCAACTGCCAACCCATCCTAATTAAAAAATATTTTTATCGTTTCAAAATAAAATATACTTATTACAATATTTATAAATAACAATGTATTATATCCTAGACAAACATATCATCTCCGTTCAGAATCGTTTTTCGTATACAATGATATCTATCATTGCATTAAAATTTAACAAATCCATTGTAATAATGACCTATCCTATAAACGAGGTGCACTCCACCCCCAACTGTACAGCAAAGCGAGGCCCATCCGGTTCTTTTTCTATATGTATCCGTTTGTAAAAAATTTCTTACAAAATTAAACCAACTAAATATAGATAGAGAATTAGAATAAAAATGATCATTAAAGAACGAATGAAACGACTCGCACGCATTCGTCGTAAGCAGAATACTCGCTGAATTACATCCCATGGACAAGGAGTAAATGTACTATCCTCAGAAATACAATTGTTTACTAAATAATCACAATATTTAAGGACTCTATTGTCAGTTGGGCATTTTGGCATCAAATCTTCAACAAAACAATTAGCCACTACTTGGGGGTTCAAATATAATAAACCAAAAGTATTTAATCCATTTGCCAATATTTATTACTAAAGGTTTTATAACAGTCGTATTTTAGGGATCAGAAACTTTAGCAACATTTCTTCTTGATGTTCGCTATTATTTGACTGAACTATAGCCAACATAATATACTTAATTTTAAATTGGTCTAAACTACTCTGGGCGAAACGGGAATCATAGAGAAATACAATTTGGGCGAAACGGACAGGGTCATTTTTGGGCGAAACGGGCTACGCCCTTTCAAATGGATTCTTGGGTGTTCCAACATGTTTACCCGTTTTCCGCCATGTAATTTTTCCTTGTGCTTTTTTTTTTAATCATCATTAAATTGACTACCACATTTAAATCACTCTACTTTGACACGTTTTCTTTTTCTTTTATTCACGCCAATCATTTTTATTTTTCATTCTTTCATTCAATTATTCACTTTATATTCCATTTCGTGTTTTTATACATTGTTAATTTTAGATATATGGTACATAAAACTCTATAAATACTTCTACATGTTAATTCACTCACAGGTTAATTTTCAAAATTGTGTACTTCAAATACGTCAAAATTATTTAGGTCCTTAGGTATTGAGAAATTCATAATACTTGTTTTTTTCTTTTAACTAAGAGTAAGTTTTCATTGATATAGGTAATCAAATAATTTTTTAAATCCATGAGTTTTAGTTATACATCATGCCAAGTATCAACAGAAAAAAGTAAACAATTGTCGTCTGAATACATTACTTATATCTATTGATATCAAAATCGGATATTCTAATTATCGTACAATATGAACAAGATAAGCTCGATATGATCCGCGTGTCAAAAGCTTTAGCCAGATTAAGACAAATTCTTGTCACCTTTTTACTGATGTCAATTGCATCATAAATAAATGTTACAACATAGTAAAATGCATTCTCTGTACATAATTTTGGTCTGAAACCGAACTGAATATTTTCAAGATTAAAATGAACACAAGATCAAAAACAAATGCGTAATGTCATAAGATATTGCAATAAATATATTTTTATAGGTAAACATACAAATAAATGAAAATATAAAATTTAAATAAACAAAGAAATATACAACTTATTCAATTCGTTTTACAATAGTAATAACATTTAACACGCAATTTAAAACCATTGGGTCGTTGAGTTGGTCCTCTTTATCCCGGTCGTCGGGTTGGTTTTCCGGTTGCTCTCGAATGGCGTCGGGACAGTGATACTTGTTGCACGTCGGCCTCCGTGATCGCACCAGGTGGTTATTGCCGAACCACTTTCCGTATCCGTACGGCATGAACCGTACATTGCGCCTGGTGCGTATCGGGCCGATGCCACCATCGCTGTCACCGCTGCCACCCCTACCGTAACCGAAACTTCCGATCTTGTCGGCCACCACCACCTCGGGCCAGATTTGCAAGCCATGAGCTACTTCCACGTGTTCCGCGAGAGACTTGGTATCACCCTCAAAGCGGCCACACAAGCCACACACCGCTTCCCTGGCGTCGGGGTGCTCCAAAGCGATATGGTGGTCGAAAGCAGCCCGATTGTGCGACAAGCAACCGCACAACTCACAGGTATAAGGCACGCCTCTGTGGCCGTACGTGACGTGGTGCGACCGGTGCGCCGCGCTCGCGTACAGCGTCGAAAAGCGTCTGCCGCAATGGGCCACGAAGCACCGCAGACGAATATCGTCGTCGTGCACGTCACGCACGTGCCTCCAGAGCGCCACCTTGTTACGGCCGTAAGCAAGGCATTGTTCGCACTTCTCGATTGCTGATCGCTCAATCGGAACCGCGTCCGAAGTTACAGTCGCTTCGAAAGCAGGACTAGCACCCTCCGGCGTCGATCCATTTTCTAAGATACTTTCCATCTGAAAAAAAATGACTTCTAGTTATAGCATTACATATTATGCAATGACCGCGGCTAAGGAATGTTTAACACGTGCCTATGTTCATCTTGTTCGAAACTTCTGAGCCATTTGTATTATTTTACCACCTATTGATTTTCACATTTTAATGTCTACAGGTGGATGGGAATTTAAGTGATTTATATATACTTATTTTATAAGAAAAGTGATCTACAAGTGTTGACGTATATTTTTGACTTATTGATGTACGAAAAAGGAATCATTTGTAAAAATTTACCCTAATTGATAAATTCATCTCATCCACCTACCTATACGAGTACGTACACATATACTACTCCAGCTGCAATGTTATAATTTATACTTCCGCTGGACTTAGAACTAATGAGCAGGGACAGATTTCTTATTAGACTCTGTAGGCACCTGCCTTGGGCGGCAAAATTTGGGAGTGGCAAATTGTATTAAAAAAAAATTATTAAAAAACATCAAAAGTATCAAAAATTGAAAAATTAATTAAATTCAAATGGATGTCCATACTTTTTTCTATATATTTAATATTTAGGGTAGGTCTTTTGGAGAGGTATTGTAACTTGTTGGCTTATTTTAGGGCCGCAAATCTTTGGTGCCTGTAGCCGCAAAAAAGATAAATCCGCCTTTGCTTATGAGTATTATTGATGGTTTTTAAATGTAAATTATCAAATATGTGTAAGCATTTAAAAAAAAAAAAAAAATAGTTCTAAATTATTAAATAATAAAACTATATTTTTATTTGTTTCATAGAAAAAAAAATTAAAAACATAATATTTTCAATACTTAATTAATATGTATATAATTATTTTGAATGAGTTTTAAAATAAAATATTAAGTTGTTTTTAACTTAATATTTTATTTTAAAACTCATTCAAAATAATTATATACATATTAATTAAGTAATAAAAGTGAAAAAGTTGTTTTTAACTTTTTCAATATTATATTAAATAATCATAAACATAAACATATTAAAAACAAAATTAACAGTTTTGACATGTTTAATATATATACACACATATACAACTATATTCAGCATCCTTAAGGTAGGTAAATTATTACGAGTCATACCTATATTATCCTATATTACAAACCCAAAACAATAATCATACGAATATAATAATCATATAATACAGATAAAATAGCTAAAAATTCTAACTCAATTATTTAACGTGGTTTGAAAGTGCAAACAGATAAAACGACTTGTTTTTAAATCCGATTTTCACTAAGAATAATTTATTATATTTCGAAGTATAAATATATGGTTCATAGGCGAATATTTGTTCATATCTTTAGGCATTGACATTGGTAAAGAGGTTTTGGAGTTCAAACACCTTCATCTCCAAAATCATAGTTAGTGAATAAATTGGTAATAATTAAAGTAATTATGACCTATATATAGCAATCCCTCACCATGAATAATCTTTACTTACTGTCTTGTCTTAATGGGATTTTAGGGTTAAAATTCACTTGAAATTATAAGATTATACAGAATCAAGAGAGACTAATCAAGATGGAGTTCTTAAATATCCTTCCTATATCCGCCTATGATTAATTTAATTCATACTTATAAAAACTAAAATATTTAATATTGTTAAGTATATTACTGTATGTGGGTATGCTTTCGCTATTAAGAGCTTTGTATCGATGTTCCAGCAAAAAACTTGAACAAAAATTAAAAAATCGTGTGATTTTTAATGGAGGTAGGAAAAGTTGATGTTGACTCAACAAAAGTTAGACGGGTTGTGAGAACTATAAGCATCGAATACTTTATAACAAATTTTATTTGTTCGTTGCTAACGAAATTACTATCTTCGTATTAATATTATAATAGCCACGATATATTGCTTAACATTCGGATATAACTAAATATAAATTATATTGCAAAAATCATTGCAGCCATAATGTCCGATGCGTCATCATCGAAGTTGGAAATCTGGTCGACACCGTTGTCTAGCTCTGGTTTCGATGATAAATCAATACGGTTCTCCGGGTTCGCCGCACATACGTCCTCTAACGAGCACGCAATGGTCATTTTTTCAGCTTCGTCATGACGCGTTACTGTAGTCAGATTTTCGTCTGGGTTTACCATGTCTCCAATGCTTGCCTCGGCGTTTACTTCGTCGTTCGGTCACGGTTATGCTCGAGTGAAAAGTCTCGTGAACATTTTTCTTGTAGCTATCAAACGTCCTCTTTTAATGACCAACGGGAGCTGATCCTCTTCCAGTTCTTCTTCGCTTTCGCTGACCCATAATACTTTCTGATGGGGGCCGAGTAAATTTAATCCTGCATTCGAAACGGAATATGATAAACTTTACAATGAACAGTGTGAATTTGAGTACACTTGATTTACGGCGCGATTTGCCTTGATGTTGGACAAATTATTATTTCAACAATCTAATATATACCAGTGGAATATAGAAATTAAAACATTTTTCGTCATCCGTGATGTTGACTAAAGAAGATTTTAAGCATGGACACATCTGCAGTTCTATAGTGTGTCCTGGTCTTATAATTTGCAGAGTTGACACAAAGTAGTGACGAAATGACGTGAAAACCATCGATTGATTGATCAAGATTTTAAATTATTGGGTAGTATTGATGTAGAGTTTTTTTTTTATTACATTTGGGATCATTCTTAATATTGATTAAAAGCAGCTTCATATAAATGTATAATTGTGTGCTAGTCGATTGAGTGATTAATGTAAGTTATTCCTTTGGAATTGCAATAATTAGTTTCTTTGCAAATTAATTTTTGTTGGCGAGTTTCTTTTGACATTCTGAATATTACTTCTATCCGTTGACTTTGTTGAAATTCTAATTTCATTATATACTTCTTTTTCGTTTGTTTCATCACTATCATTACATAACCATAACTGTGATCCATAAATGATTGAACGTAATATTAGCACAAGTTGCTTACAGTTTGCAATAGGTTTGATAGGACCGCTCTGAACGGCAAAGTTCCTATAGTTGCTCTTTATGTAATTATTGATTGTTATAAATCCTTTCTCCAGTGAACCGTAATACGCTGACATACTGGTGAATAAACAGTTTATTCTATCATTTTTAATGAAATATGTGGTGACGTCACCAGGATTTAAAATTTTATTTTTTATATCCTTCATTAATCTAAACATAGCACACAAGGAAACACAGGGATTGAACTATCACCTCAACCAGGTGTTCACGGGGCACGGGTGCTTCGCATACTTTCTGCATAAAATAGGTAAAATCCAACAACCAGGTGCTGGTACTGCGAAAATCTAATGGACGATGCGTTTCATATGGTATTCGAGTGCGATGCGTGGCACTACCAAAGACGAACACTGCAATACACACTAGGAGAAGACATCAACCCGGACTCGATTCTGTCTACGATGCTGAAGAGCAAAGAAAACTGGGCAGCCGTGCGAGACTTCGCTAAAGACGTAATGACCAAAATAGAAGATGAGGAACGTAGAAGGCAAAACTCAGATTAGTTAAGAATTATTTGTTATAGGCCGAAGGCCAAGTTATCACAGGGCGGTTAGAGACCCCCACATTAACTGATGTAGCAAACGAAATCCTATTTACAAAATTGTAATTTCCATGTTTTTGCACAAATAAACGATGGAAGCTAGGGGTGAAATGATCTAGGTCAGTGCCACCCTAGTTTCCGATACCATGTAAAAAAAAAAAAAATTAATCTATTTACGGAAAAAATAAAATGAGAACTTTTAACATTGTACGAATTACATTTAGGTATTTATGCTCGTTGTTTATAATATCCAACACTTATGTTCATGTTTTATTATTGTTTTACTTATTTAAAAAAGTATTTACTAAACAATAATTGCAATAATATAATACAGTGGAACGTACTTACTTCTCTTTGAAAGAAGGATATTCCGAATTAATAGTGCACTATATAATAGTGCATGCCTACCAAGTAATTTTTCAAATGATTTGATCTTATTTGTTCAAGATCAAGGAATAGTATTAAGTCACTTAACTTGTCTTTAATTTTCAGTAGTTTTTTCGGTGTTATAAACACTTTCATTTGAAGCGATAGTGGACGATAGAATATCTTAAAAGAGTTTAATGATTATAAAAACAATAAAATTGTCTGTTACTTCTAATACTTACTTTTAATGTATCTCGGATCCTGCGAAAATATCTTCGATAAGTGGTTTTACTTTTGACCACTCTAATCCATATATTCCACAGCCAATTTGAGGTATGCCTAATATTTTCTTTCGCGCATTTTTTCTACAAGTGACTTTAATGTATGTGAAAATTATGACATTTTTGACAGGCCGTTACAATACTTTTTTGTCGCCAAATAAAAAGCATTTTATTGTTGATTTTTAACAACCAATCCAACATTTCCCACAATAAGTTTTTGATCTATAAGTTGACCAATGCCTCCAAAATAACGTCTAGATAGTGAGTAAAATAATTACTGTTTCGATCAATGTAAATGTAAGATAGTTTTACTTGAACTGAATCGCGACTTCTCTTTCCATGCGTAAATCTTCTAAAAAAATAATAGGCTAGAGCAACGTCTGTAGGCTAATTGAATACATTTTCGTTAATTTTTTTAATTACACTTGAAATTAAAAATAAATATTTGTTAATAAATTTAAATACCAGACATAATTAACGGAATAAATCATAAATGCCTTTGATATAAATAATAATATACCAATTTCCATTTCCTACAGTCATACTTACATCTTTCTGAACCTTTTTATTGTTGTCATTATTTTGAATGGCATTATTATTTATTTTTTTTTTATTTACCTTTGCGTTAGTCATTTTTTGGCTTAAAGACTTGTTAATCTTAAATTTTTTACCGTCACTAGATTTAAATTTAGTTAAAATTGTAATAGTTATAAATGTATGCCATTGGATTTAAATAATACAATATAGTGTTTATAATGAATTTTGTTTGATGAGAAACATTTTTTTCTGTATAACATATTTTTATAATAAAATAAATACCTAGTTTGTGATCTGTCACTAAAATTGACCATTTCTATCAATACTACATTTGATAAAGTAATATTCGCTGGTTGAACATCATTCTGGTCAACCATTCTAAAGAATAAGAAATCATAAAGACATATATTTTTAAAAACAAAACGTTTGTAAAATAATTACTCTTGGATACATATGGTTGTTTCCAATTGTTGAAAACATCTATATTTTTTTGCTGTATTTTTGCTCAATTATTTCGGTTGTTTTCTATTATTTCTAAAAAATAAGTCTCAAATAACATTTTCTATGTTTAGATATCATAAAATCAAACAGATAACATTTATAGCTACTGTTTATAGCCTGTAATCTAAAAATTGTGAAAAAATCATTCGAATAATTTTTTATTTGAATATATATTTATTCGAATAATTAATTATCTAGATAAAATTTTTTTCAACACTGGTTATCGGCATAATGGTCGATAAGAAACGATAAGAAGTGAAATAGTGTGAAATTAGTAGAAATAATTAAAAATGTGGAAAAGTGACCTAAAAATATCAAATAATTACTTAAAAAGAAATAAAACCCAAAAAATGCAAAATAAAAATTAGTTTTTCAGATTTACTAATGAAACACATTAGTGGCAAGGAGAGCATTATCTAAAAAGTTCAAAAAAAAAAAAATGCAATATGCATCAACTTCCAAGCCCTACTAATCACTGTTCAACAATACAAAAATATAAGTGCTTAAATGTAGTTTCATTTTTGCCAATATTGAAAAGAACAGCTACCAAAATATATATAATACATCATAATATAATTAGATTATCAATAACATAATAATCATAAAAAAGTTCATAGTAATTCGTTGGACAAGCCTTTTTTGAAACGAAAACTTATTAATTTTTATGAGAAGAATGAATAAATAATGAAAGATGATTAATGCCAACGACACGTAATGTTCAAAAGCGATCACCCATCCAAGTACTAACTACGCCCGACGTTGCTTAACTTCAGTGATTGAACGAAAACTGGTGTATTCAACGTGGTATGGTCGTTGGCGATGGATATTGGTTTTGTATTATGAATTTAGCTAAATTAGATATAATTTAAAATTTTTATTTTTTTGTTTTCTTCTTTTTCGTCTTCTTTATCAACTTAGCGGCCCATTCAGGACCATCGCTGCCATCTCTCTCTCTCTCTCTCTCTCTCTCTGATATGCTGTTTCTAAAGTTGCGTCCTGGTCTATCATTACTACATCTTTGGCAATTACGTCAATCTATCGGGTTTTGGGTCGTCCTAAGAGTCTCATTTTATTTATTTTATTGATAAGTACATTTTTAATTAACTGTCCATCAGCTCTCCATGCATATCCGAACCATTCTAGTCGTTTTTTTCCTAATAAATATAGTATGTCTGGCTTATTATAAAGAGACTTCACATTTTTGTTATTTCTTCTTTCGTATGTCTGTGTTTCTGGCTTAAGGATTTGTCCACAAATAGTTCTTGACACTTTCCTTTTGAACGTGATAATTCTTCTGCTATCACCTTTAGTCAACGACCAGGTTTCACAGGCGTATGTTATCACAGGTCGAAGGTAGCTATGGTGTAGTAGTATTTTTGATCCTCTAGATAACAGCTTAGATCTCAGGAGTTTGATAATACTGAAATAACATCTATTTCCATTAGTGATCCGTTCATTTATTTCTATATGCATATCATTTTGTTGTTGATGTTTACGCCTAAATACTTAAAATTATCAACTTTTTCAAATTTATAATTATACACTAGTTTGGAATCTATATTTGGTGATCTTCTCGATACGACCATAACTTAATTTTTCCATCGTTTACATTTAATCCTATTCCTTTACTTGCATTTATGAGTTTAGATGTTGAGTTGATGATTTCCACTTCAGTTTCATCCATCAGTATAATGTCATTTGCATAGGCTAACATAACTTGTTCATTGCTTATCTCCATCCTTCTGTTATCGTTTGTATCCCTTATTATTTTTTTCGAGGGCTAAGTTGAATAATGCAGATGACAACGCGTCCCCTTGTTTAAGGCCGGATTTAACTTCGAAAGAATCTGAGATGCCTTGCATATAACGCACTCTGCATAATGTTTTTTTTCCTAGCATGCTTTTATTAGGTTCACATACATTTTGAGTATTCCTAAAATTACCAGTATTTTCCAAAGCTCTTTTCTATCTTCACTATCATACGCCTGCTTGTAATCTACAAAGACTAGATGCAGGTCTTTTCCAAATTCGTAATATTTTGACATTATCTGTCTTAGTGCGAAGACATGGTCTGTTGTAGTACATTATACTACCTTTTTTAAGTAACTCCGCTACTATTCTGTTCACTCCTGGGGCTTTGTTGTTTTTAAACTTCTTAATTAAATTCTCAATTTCTTCGTATTTGGGAGTGTCTGTATCTATTTCTGCTGTTTGGTAGTGCTCACTTGGATTTAAATCATGCCCTATAGTGGGTCGATTCAGGAGGTCTTCGAAATGTTCCTTGAATTGGTTAATGAACAACAAAGTTGTTGAAGAACTTTCTCCGAAATTCAAATTTTCAAGACAGATCAGCCGATACAGGCATATTAAATATTGAAAGATCAAGAACAAAAGAAATGGATCTTGAAAAAATAATTACCAACTTTGTTAATATGAAGTGTAAAAAAAAATTTTTTTATTGAACACAATTAATATTTTTTCTTATGATACATCATAATATGAACAACGTTTCATATGCTATTAAATACTTGTACACATTTTAAATAATATTATAAAATTATATTTGTTGCTTACAAATGATTGTAATTTTTTAGATTCTGAACGGAGTGATTTTTTTTTATTTGTATTTTATTATCATTAAATTTGTCCCTACACTATACTGATGAATTACTAATTTTATTAATATTTTTTTCGTTAATTTTTAATGTAGCCCATAACTTTTTCTTGTATTAGGGCACACCAAACCAATATGTCATATGTCTATTGAATACCTATAAACATATTCTTACAATCCATTTCACTGTTCACAGTTCACACGATCACAACCTTGTCTTGGTCCTTCTCATAAATTAAGAAACTGGAATGTAGAATTGAATGTACTTCATAATTGCTTGAATAAACTATTAAGTATATTAAAAAGTGAGGACTAGCTGTCCCTAAGAATATTAGAACATTGATGATTACATCTAAAATGTATAAAAAAATTTCTTTGGAGCTTTGGGCATATGTACACATTGATATTAAACATATTATTACTTCACTATTATATAAGCACAAATTAGATATGTTAAATATTAACTGTTTGAAATCAGGCATAAATGTAGATTATGATGAATGTAGATGGTTGACTATTATCAAGGAGTTACAAAAGCCAATTTTAGTTAATTTTAATAAGTATATGTATGTAATGTACTGATATTATCAAGATATGTTTTACCTGTGCTACAGGTCCTGTAGGCATTTATCATGGCTTAAAGAAACTTAGTTCATCTGCTGATTTTTTAAAAGATATTTTAAATATCATACAAATAGGAAATGTTAGGATATTCAATTTTTAAATAGGACATATTGTGTGTGATGTATCTGTCAAATTTTATTTATTAAATGTTAAAAGTTTTAATGGTTACTTTGGATAATATTCAAATATAATATAATATTATAATCATATAATCATATAATATTATTTTTATTTTTATTATATTATAATACATATATTACTGATGAAGTAAT
>JASXSY010003339.1:0-15133 GCA_034509805.1 Sipha maydis
AATTTCATAATCACTTAATTACATCTTAATATACCATTAAATTTAAGTATAATATTATGATAACTTTTAAGTATAATAGTTATATTTTTAAATACTTGAGCATATTCAATACATTAAACAGTTTTACTATATACTCTCGTGAAAGCTAAAGGACTGACCGACATTAATTAGTTAATTTTTAATTATCAATAGGCCGAACAAAAAATATAACAAGTAATAACAGTAACATCCGATGACTCCCTCGTTACTGTACAATATTTACCAATTATTGGATTATTCTGTCGATTATTGTTTGTTTATTTTTATTGTTCGTCTGAGGTCCTGGTTTATACAATAACCTATTCAGATCAGTTGTATCAATCAGTTCGGGTTAGGTTGTAATGGATCGTTTAAATCCAGTGAACAATGAATTAAATTTTAAAATATTATTTATAGAATTAATAACACGTATATTATTATGAGAATCAATATTTTACTTCTGTGTCATTATTTTATTTACTTTGTATATGTGTATCTTATAGCTGATTATAGTACCCAATAATAGTTGTAATCGAAAATATTTTCAAGAACAGCGGTTGCAATTATTCTCATCGTGGTACGGGCGATATAGAAGAGTTAGAATACGTCTGCCGCGCGGCGTATTTCGGTAGAATTTGTATTTAAATACAGTGTAGTATATATTTTTCTATATACTACATATTATAAATGTTATACAATTTTATAATAATTTACGGCAGATGATCTGATTGGAGTCCACTCTAACAAATTCTTTTAAATTTTCAGCGTGGTCTGGTCGAAAAATTAAATTTCCCCAAAATAACAGGCCATGCAGAACACTAAAGTTTACACATAGAAATACTTTCTGAAAATATATCTAGAAGTATCATAGAAACAATGAACATTTTTTTGTTTTTGGCATTTATTAATTTTATAATTTTTTTTTATATATGTAACTATTTTTATCACTCCAATGAATAGTATTTCTTTTTCTTAGCGTACGATTTTTGAGCCATTGTCTTGAAGCTTGTTACACCACTAGTGATGTGTACATTGTGTTTGACACCGCGTTGTCTTTGTTTACCGCCATTTCCTATCAGCAATTCATGTTCTAAGCCGATGATCTTCCCACGTATTTTTATTGTTATTATAACTATCATCATTAACCATCATCTTTTGGCGAAACAGTTTCTCCCCCTATTGTTCGAAGAATATGTGTCAATGTATACGAACCACCAAGGCACCGAACTTTTCGGAATGATATTTGTCATTGAATTGAGGTTTTAAACGTTTCAACTGTTTATTTGGTGCGTTTTAAATTAATATTTATGTGTATTTAAAAACTAAATTATTGTTAAACACCATTTTTTAATCTGAATTTTGTTGCTATAATTTTAATTCTTTCGAGAAATAAAATATTTTCCATTTTTATAATATACTGTTACATTGCGTAATGATTTAAAATAACCAATTGGAAAACTCAAGTTTTCTTCTAGTTTTAGTTCAACAATTGATTCAAAGGCATTGTTTAAATAGTTTGCTTTCTATTCATAATATTAACTCAGTTCAAATTCTTAGTAAACCACATTTCAACTCGCTCGCAATATCACGTGAAGAGTGACTATTTACTCCTTTAAAACCATCAAATAAAAAAATAAAAATACATTTTTGTATTGAAATTATAAGGCTTCAGCGTTTAAGATTATTAGTCGAACATTATTTTATCATAAAAAAAATGTGAGTTGAACATTTGAGGATATGGGTTATATAATTTGTCTTAAATTAGCTTTGATAAACCTATATCTGTGAAAAACTTGAAAATGTTTCCCGAGTTATACCCTTCAAGTTTAATTTTTTAATTATATCTCGTTTCATCGTGCGTATATTTCTTAGGATTTTTCTGAAGCTGCAGAACTTCGAGCGTTCTGGCACGAGGTGTTTGATGGTAGTATAATGTTTGTTACGGAATTCGCATGTCGAAGGCTTACGTTATTCATATATTTATC
Source organism: Sipha maydis (assembly GCA_034509805.1). Taxonomy (NCBI): domain Eukaryota; kingdom Metazoa; phylum Arthropoda; class Insecta; order Hemiptera; family Aphididae; genus Sipha; species Sipha maydis. The sequence continues at coordinate 2,004 of JASXSY010003339.1, forward strand.
TTTGGCAATAATATGTAATTGTATTAATTTAATACCTCATAGCTACTCGATTCATAACCTCCTAGTTGTCCTTCTGTTCGGTCGATGCGGTACGAACGTCCGTGGTTGGCCGGCTACTTGGTCGTCGCCGGCCGCTGGAGTCCGTGCAGGCGCGCGCAAACTTTCCGGTACTCGTCCCGGCACCCGTAGTACCGTTCGATCAGTACCGCCAGCCGGTCGCAGCACTCGTCGTCCGCCGAGCAGTCCACGTCAGCGATCAGCCGTTTCAGGTGGCGGACGAGTGCGGCCAACGAACACCGGAGCCGCTGGTCGTCCGCCAACGGGCCAACGGACCATCCGTCGTGCAAGCGGCACACCGCGTCTGCCAGCCCGTACACGCTAGTTTTTACCGTGGTCGCGGACACCCGGCCGCCGCACGGTCGGCTCGCTATCGGCACGATCCCGCGGCATTTGTACAGGTCCTGGAAACAGACAGCGTTCAGCGGGCGGTCAGTAACGGTCGGTCAGTCGCACGCAGCTCCGGCGGAAGAGCAGCGCGGAAGGCGCGGGCTCTGCTCAGGGCAGTTCAATCGTTAGTTATATAATTCCCAAGTCTGTAATTTTGTTTTTGAAATCTAATAACAAGTAACCTTCCCCCTCCCCAACCGCCATGCGATGCGTATGGTATTTTAACATTTTACTTCAATATTATGAATAGTAGGTACGCGCATATCGTAGTGTAAACATTACAACAGTAGTAAATCAATGAACATTAGCGTACAACATATTGTTGGCGCTTCGATGATAAAATATTAATATCCATTCTAAGGGGGAAAACGTTCTTGCATCATTTACGTAAAACATGTGTTATACGTATACTGCGGCGTGCAATACAATTTTATTTGGTTTCTCCAAAAACCATTTTAGAGCCCCGTGAAAAAATGTACCCCGGCCCCGAAACACCTTCCACCGACCCTGCATGGTCGGCTCTACAAGTTACGCACACAATGTACGCATTTTATATCGATCCTTATGTTCGTTGTGTGATGACCGCAACGACTAAGGGTTCAATACAATCGAATCGATCTTATTACCTATGTTTTGTATTATCATCACTGCTTCATAGATTTTCATCCCTCGTATAATTATAATAATAATTATTATTATTATTATTATTATTATTATTATTATTATTGTTATTTTCGTGTTTGAACACATTTCAGTAATGGATCACTGCTGCGCGTGTCCATTGTTTAAAATGTAAATTAGTTTAAAGCTATACATCAATTAACGGATTACCTGATATCTATATTGATGCACGAAGTAATTAAATTAATAATAATAATAATTATAATAATAAATAGTAATAATACTGATGTAATCGATCGGTGCTTGCTGACGATAACACGCCGAATATTTGGCTGATTAATATACGTGTGTGAAGTTGGCCCCCCCAAGTTATCATATTCAAACAAAACGTGCATCAAAAATTAGCAACTAATTTGCAACTATTTGCAACGAAGGTCTCACAATTTGCAACTTAACACATACAACACAATTCAAATTTCATTACTGGGGGGGCCAACTTCACATAGCCCCCCCAATTCGTCGTATCAAACCCAAATTAGTGTCAAAATTTTCCGGCTAATTTGCAACTATATGCAACGAAGGTTTCGTAATTTGCAACTTGATAAGTTTCTCGCAAAATTATTTTTTTGTGGAGATTATTTTCCCGGACGCAGTTGTCACTTGCTATTATTGAATGAGTTAAAGAAGATTATGTTTTTAATACATTTTCAAATAAATTCCACCAATTTTTCAACTTCCTTCACATTTAGGGAGGAACCTACTAAAAATGATAAATATTTTGTACCAGTTCTTGTGTTCCAATTAGGTTAATTAACATCTTTTTACATCAACCTATTCAGATAAAATATTGAAACGGTATATGATTATTTCAAACACTATTTTGAGCAGAGCTTATAAATACGTTCTAATGGTCTAAATATATTATACATTTTATCAAACATTTTTATAACTAATGATTTGAAAAAGTGTCAAGTCTGCACACAAGTCTGTTTCAAGTTTTGGAACATAATTTCAGTATACACTTGTTTCTGAATCTATTTCTTAGGTATTCATTGGCAATACAAACAGATTATTAATACTTGGGGATAAAAAAGTAGACATACGAAGTTTGTTACAAAAATAAAATTTTAAATTTAAAAATTCTACTAAAAGAACATTCATCTTATTTTAAATTGCATGTTTCTCTTTATTCATGAACCAATTTAAAAATATTAAATTACCTATTTTAAATATGTTTATATGAGATCTGTGGAATATTCTCTGTGCAAAATGATAATTACCTCATGAGTAATATTTAAATCGATTATGTTTATTTCTTACGTACAAACATTTTCATCATAATTAAAATCTTTGTTTATTTAACGAAAAACTATAAAAAAAAATCTTGGGAAAAACTATATTAAAATCTTTACTGTAGCATTAAAATATATATACATATATGAATAATAAAAAATAAATTCGTAACAATGATAAAAGTTTTTTTTACATTTTTACGTACATTATTAAGTGTGATCGAATTAATTTTTTTGATGATGTCCATAATATTTTTGTTTGCAAATCGTTGTGAATTTCCCATTTTTTGTTTCTCTTACAATTACTTAACAATTTCTTGTTGATTTTTAACGCACGTTTTAATAGTATTTATCAAATGTTCTATTACTAATTTTTCAACAAAATATAATTTCTACGAGAAACATATTGGGTTGCAAATTACGAAACCTTTGTTGCAAATAGTTGCAAATTATCCGGGAAATTTTGACACTAATTTTGGTCCGATACGACGAATTGGGGGGGCTAGCACTTTGATAGAGGGTAAATAACACAACACACATGCATTAATTGTACAAATTAAAATTAAAACTAAACATTGTTTTTTTAGATTCTGAACGGAGTGAAGAATGTATTGATTTTACAATGATGTGTGTTTTAGATTCTGAACGGAGTGAAGAATGTATTGATTTTACAATGATGTGTTTTTTTTAGATTTTGAACGGAGTGAAGAATGTATTGATTTTACAATGATGTGTGTTTTTTTTTTTTTTTGTGTCTGTCGACACGATTTGGGGCAGTAAAAATGCTTCGATTGCCTTATGTAGCAACTTTTCTGAAAGGAAAGTGAATCTATTTGGTACTTTGGGTGGTCAAAAGTAAAAAATTTCCAATATTTTTTAAATGCGACGGGAAAAACCATAAAAAAATTTGGGAAAAACGGGAGTTTTTACGCAAAACCAGTTTTCGACATAATCAAATTTTTTATTTTGCTATAACTCAAAAACTCATCGATGTAAATACTTGAAATTTTCACCAAATGTTTAGATTAGCGTTCTCTATACACCATTAAATTTTCAAAGTATTTTGACTTTTATTGAGCTATTTATAGACAATTGAAATTTTCAATTTTTTTAAGTATTTTTTTTTTAAATAACGATAAAATTTTTTTGGCTGCCCAGAAGATCTTGAAAATTTAATACAAGGTTTTTTATAAGTTGTTCCTTAACTGATAAAAAAAAATCTAAAATCGTAAGTCACAATTTTTTTTTATAAGTGCTCAAAGTTCCAATTTATACGAAATATGTAAAAATCACGATAATTTGCAAGTTATTTTGTAGATAAAAATTCATAAAATTTTTTTTGTTCATACTTTAGGTTCAAAATTTTAACACTAGGTTATCTATAAGCTACTCTTCAAAAATCTTTAAAAAAATTTCTACCGGACTTAGAGGAAAAAATTTTATGACTGTTTGAAATTTAAATATTTACGAAATTGCATAAAATAGCGATTTATTCTCAGACGATTTTAAATATTTGTTATAACTCAAAAAGTATAAGTCGCAGATTTTTTAAATTTCTACCAGCTGTTAAGATTGGTCTTTCTTTTATGCAATATTTTTTTCAAAATATTATATTGATTTTTAAGCCACTTATAGGCATTAAAAATATTCGATTTTTTACATTTCATTTTTATAATCGGTGATAAAAAAAATTTGGCTACTACAAAATACTTGAAAATTTAATCGAAGATTCCACAGAAGTAGTTCTTAATGTCATTCAAAAATTATTAAAAAACATAGGCACAATTTTTTTTTATAAGCGTTTGAACAGCGAATATTGACATAAAATTACATGTAAAATATAATATAATGTAGAATGTTCTAGACTGACAAACTATATCGCTGTATGCAACTGCCAACCCATCCTAATTGAAAAATATATTTATCGTTTCAAAATAAAATATACTTTTTACAATGTTTATAAATAACAATGTATTATATCCTAGACGAACATATGAACTCCGTTCAGAATCGTTATTCGTATACAATGATATCTATCATTGCATTCAAATTTAACAAATCCATTATAATAATGACCTATCCTATAAGCGAGGTGCACTCCACCCCTAACTGTACAGCAGAGCGAGGCCCATCCGGTTCTTTTTATTATTTAAATCTGACTGAATACTTTGGTAAAGGCTAAATTACAGCACTAATGTTATTTGATTGTTATATTATCTAATCTACAGTTCATTGCCGTCAATCGTCCAATATATTTATTTATTTAATTATATATATGTATAAATTATGTTTTATACAAACTGTTTAACTTAACATTCTTAGTTTTTCTATCAAACATTTTTATAATAATCTAATGACTTTTATCTTTATATTATTTGTTAATTTCACTACAACAGAGAGTATACGTCTTTAATCAGAAGGTATACGAAGTTTATTAGAAATAACCAGAAAGTATACGGCTTATACCGCCGTATACCCTCCACTACAGCACTGGTCATTACACATGTTGACGATGTTGACGTTGATACTTGATTGCGACTTTTAAAATTAACAATGGATTTATGTAATTGATAAATTAAATAATTTCAACATCTCCAAAATTTTTTAGTTACGATAAGTTTAACTTATTATAAACCTTGTATTAAATGTTCAAGAGTTTTCGGTCTGCCAATTAAATTTGATAGATGTTTAAAAACAAAAGTTTTACAAAAATCGAAAATTTAAACTGTCTAAATAAGTCAAAATATGTCAAAATACTTTGAAAACTTGACCATGTATAGAAAACGTCAATATAAAGATTTGGTGAAAATTTTAAGTTGTTGCGGTTTTTCGTTTTTGAGTTAGAGCATTTTAAAAACGTGATTTTGCATAAAATTTCCCGTTTTTTCGTAATTTTTTTATCGTTTTTTTCGATTTTTTTAAAAAGTATTGAAAAGTTGGATTTTTGACTAGCCAAAGTACCATCTACATTCACTTTTCTTTCAGAAAAGTTGCTGTTTAAGCAAATCGAAGCATTTTTACTGCCAAAAAAGGTGTCGTCAAACACAAAAATAAAAAATAAAAAAATAAACACACATCATTGTAAAACCAATAGATTCCATCACTCCGTTCAGAATCTAAAAGATTACAAAATATAACAATTGTGAATAATCTTTATAGTTAATAATGATTCATTGTTTCATATTAGTGACTAAATATTTTTTTTAATAATATTCCATTAAATGTTTTCATTTTTTTAAGTAATCTTTCTTATGCCAATTACATACTCGTATAAGTTAAATTCATAAAATATAATACGTCACTATGAGTTTTAACAATCTAATTTAAAAATTAAAATCTCTTGGTTTTCCAAAATAAACATTTACAATACATTATAATTTTAAAAGTAATAAAAATAACAATAATTTATTCGTAGAATATTGTATTAACATTTATATTTTCTTTCTTGCATAAACATTTTAATGTTTTGTTTTATATTATGCTTACATTAGTTGTGCACAAAGTAGTTGTTTAAAATATTATAAGTTATACTTCTTCACTAGTATACGTTATAATCATTAGTCTGTAACAGTCGATTAGTGTATGTATAGGTTGGTTTATTGTTAACACGACTGAATAAGACAAAAACAATTTAATCTTAACTAATTGGGAGACTGCAGCAGTGTACAATGTTTAGGATAGTTTAAAGTGATTAAAGTATCACATTAATCATTGAGAAGAACATGCGAGTGACCTTTAGTGAACTACGAAATTTAAGTTTCCTAGAAATCATCCTAAATATATATATTATCTAAACGATAAGGAGAGTTATAACTTTTTTTCTTTCCTTTGTCTTTTTACAAAAAAAAAAAAATGTATAATTCTCTTCACTCGAATTTTGTATACCAGCACCCACCACCACGTCCTAGTTCGTATATATTATGAGCAAATCTATCGTTTTACAATAAGGTTGTCGCGATCCATAGCAAGATTTCGATATCCATTTATTTCCTTTCGATTATTATAATTAATATCATTAAATTGAATTATTATTACGATAATACCAGGAACTACAATTTTCAATATTTTATACTACACACTATATATTTTCAATAAATGTTTAGCCCGTGGGTACACTGCAATTGAATATAAGCCTACTAGTGCTCTGCATGATCCGGTTTATATCACTCTCCAATTCGAACCGGAGCAAACCACGATCTGATCTGGTCCAGTCTTATCGTATAAAAATAGTCGAAGGACTCCATATTTTTATGAAAGATTTTGGTCTGGTCCTAGTTTAAACCATGATATAACAAACTATGATGAAACGTTTTATGATACGCATACACTCCTCTCTGGCATCTAAGAAGCTTGAAACTCAACTTCAAAAACAGAATATGGTGCTGGACTTTCACCGTTTTTCATTCATTGTACACTATATTATTTTGATAAGCACAGATTTTGATAACTCGTCAAATTATTGTCAAACCTTTAATAATTATAGTATATAATTATTTCATACTGTAAATTATTTTTAGAAAATTTACTTAAGTATTTAATAAAATAATATTTATTATAGATTAATAACATGAAAATTTAGGATTAACATTAATTTAATAGATAAATATTTTTAATAAAAATTTTTGATAAAACGAGGTATTCGGTTACCGCCAAAGAGTTTGAAGTCATGATAATAGATAAACCTATGAGAACTGGCGAAAGATCAACGCCATATTTGGACAACATAAGACTAAAATACGACAATAATTGTCATCATACTTAGTTTGTTATATTATGATTTAAACTACAATCATTTCATTTCAGTTTTGATTGGTTAGTTCTGGTTAGGTTTTAATGGCTCGTTTAAAATCCATTGAACGATGAATTTAAATTTTAAAAACTTTATTTAAAGATTTTATAACTCGTATTTTTATATAACATTATACTTTTATGGGAATCAATATTTTACTACTGCATCGTTGTTTTATGTATTTTGTATGTATGTATCTCAGAGCTGATCATGGTACCTAGTAATAAATATTATTGAAATATTTTCAAGAACAGCGATTACAATTAATTTCGTCATCGTGGGATGACATGGAAGAACTAGAATAAATAATTTGCCGCGTCGCGTCCTCCAGTAGAATTTGTATTTAAATACAATGTACTATGTACTTTCCTATATATTACATATTATCAGTTTTATACAGTTTTGTAATAATCTACGAGCAGTTTATATCTATACCAATTACCAATTATGTGGTATAATTCAAAAGTTATACAATCCGACTTTTTATTTCGAATCGTAAGTCACACTATCAAATTATATTATATTTTCGGGCCGGTTCGGAAGAAAAAAAATTGAAATAGGTCCAGTCCAGTACAGTTGAAATTTGTTAGTTCAGACCGGTGGTCCGGTCGGAGACCACTCTTACAAATTAATTTAAATTTTCATTGCTGTTGGGTCTAAAAATCAAACTTCCCTAAAATAACAAACCATACAGAGCACTAGAACATAGATATATGCATAGCTATACACATATAAATACTTTCAGAAAATGTATTTAAATTTATCATAGAAATAATGAAAACTTTTTTTTGTATTTGGTATGAACCAATTTTACGATTTTCGCATATGTACTCGTAAGTAATTGTTTTTGTCACTCCAATGAATTGTATTTTTACTTAACACGCCTAAAGATTCTGTTGTACACACTTTATATATCGCATAAAGTGCATCATAGTACACACATTTTTAGTCCCTGAATATTACCAAACGAATAATTTAAAGCAAGAATAGAAGTTGTTAATCCTCGTGTTGCTCAACACAGATCGGAAAAAATATCATCACCTCCGGTAGACATTCGGTATGGGGTATGTTTCGGATTAATATTTCGAATGGGTTGTAACGGCCGGTTCCATTTGGTCCCCACGGACCGGCTTGTGTTAAAATAACAGCAGAATAATTATCGCTGAATGTGTTACAATAATAACAAACATTTCAGGTCATGGTAAATGTATAGAGCTTTTGAAAAACATAATTTCGCGTGTACAAACACAAATACATACGCTACAGAAAACAGCAGTAATTGTCAGTGCTGTGATGCTGCAAGAGTATTTCACCTCGAAAAAAACGCTCTTATAGAAAAAAAAACACACAAATATACACACACCAACTATGGTATTTTTTATACTCCGCGTCGGTAGTAAGATGTAATTCTATTACGCTAGTTATTTCTCACCATAATACCTGCAGCTACCAGAGTTATTTCTTTTTCTAAAATTAAACGTGTATGCCGTGGGAATTTTGACGTTTCTTTACTATTGGGTTCACTGGCGGTTTAAAACTTTGCAGTTACTTGGAGTGTCAAATTTTTATGGTTTAAACTACTTTCGGCACTTCCTAAATTATTTTATAGAACTGTGTTAATTTCTTGAAAAGTCGATTTTTTTATTTTTTATCTCATTGTAGGAAACAACTTTTGTATCGTCGATAATTTAACTACGTGTGATTTTCATAATTGTCAAGTGTAACATTGAAAGAAATTAAGCAACTACTTTCAAATATTAAGAATTACATTTAATTATATTTCTTCGAACCTTAGATAACAACTTTTTTTTAAAAATAAAAAAAAATTATTTAAATTTTAAAGTGAGAAACGTATCAAATTTTTATTTCCGAAAACATGTTTTACCACATCAATCAACTACTTACAGAGTCAGATATGAAAAATAATAAAATCATGATTGTTTTTGGTTAAAGTATATTTAAATAAATATTTTTATATAACATATAATATTTGTTGAGCCAAGAAGTTTTCAAAAAATATAATTTTAATTATGTGCATGTTAAAATTAATAAAATATTAAAAGAAAAATTATATATGTTTTATCAACATACCTTTATTAATTACCTGTATAATTTTTAATTATTTTTCTGTTTTGGATTGAAAATTATTACTGCTTAAACTGTGTTTGATATTTATATAACTTTTGTTACAATTGTTTTATAATTATGGTTTGTTTCACACAATATATTAATTATATTTGTACAAACGTTTGATGTGAAATCACTTATTACGTAATGATTATGTAATTGTATTCACGAAACATAAGTTGTGAGTAATATATCAACTATTACAAATAATAATTCTTCCCCATAGAAATGAAATTCGAATAGGTGATACAAGAATGCTTTTATTGTTTTCTATTTTCATTTTATTTCAAAGTTCCGATTGATCCCAATATTCCCATCTACCACTATTATACTCTCTATAACATAAATCAGAAATGTCAGATGAATTCAAATTTTGATGCCTAATAACAATAATTGTTACTAGGCATCAAAATTTGATATAAATACAATTATTGTATTCTATTTTTATCATAAGGTAAAAATTAAAATTAAATTGTCTAAACAATTTATATATAACTATATTAAGAATAAATTATTAACTTTACGAGTGAAATTTAATTTTACAAAATAAACAAAATTGTTGAATATTTGTTTGTTCATTTTTCTCTGAAAATAGTGAGATTTTATGTTGTTTATAAATCTGTATATTTTCCATAGTTCGAATAACACAATAAAATTACATAAATTAAAAATTATATATGAATTAATTTTTTATTTGTTCAGTTCTAAAAAAACTATGTTAAATTGATTTACCAACAAAAAAGTGAATTAATAATTTATTTTTTATGTTGATTCACTATAAATATTAAAATATGTTATAACAATGATTTACTTATACGCAAAAATACTGTGCTTCTACGTTGCTACATCACTGTGGTGAAATTATATTTCTCTAAATGTCACTCAAGCCTTCATACCCAAATGCTCAATACATCACGTTATCTATCTAACTCGTACTTTAAGATACTTCTTTCTATCTTAAAAATCTTTTAATTGTGTATAAACCTATAACCCTTAATCTTAACTATAATATAAATAATGTTCATATATGTCTAATCTAAATTATAAATATATCAATGTAATAAAAATACAATACTAATGAAATAATTAAGAAGTTGATTCATTTTATACCTGTCACCAAATAAATTGCAATAAAATAAAATGAATTGAGGATAATTTTCATGATTGTTATAATTTCATGTTATTATTCTATAATAAACATAATTTAAAGGGTATAGTCTAAACCTAATGCATCTGGCTAATAAACACAAACAATACCGTTAAAACACTGTTACACTTACACTGACCGTTTATAAAACTAAAAACACGCTTAAACTAAAGTTGAGTATTTAACTGGGCTTAAATTTATCCGACTATTAATAAAATGACCATAATTTATAAAACGTACCATGTTCAATCGTTGACATTAATTTGCACTTTAGTTACGGCATTAGTATCTCTCTATTTTTCTGTATAAAAGCCTAAAGAAAAATTGTTCATCAATTATATCATTCACATACGTATGGCACATCATCTAGTTTAAGATTGCGTACTTTGAAAAAATAATAGTTATTTGAACAATTTTATTATTCATTAATATCTTATCTCTAACTCAATTCGTTGAAAGCAGATGTTAGTGAAATACATTATTTAAATAGTAAATTTAAGCTTCAGTAAGAATATATTATAACTATAGTTTACAAAATCACTTACTAATTAACTTATTAATATTATTACACGGAATAACTTCTATACAAGTTTAAGACACAGGTACCATTAAGCACTATTAAAGGGTGACGAAGTAGGTATTAGAATTAAAGGGTAGTGTAGGTAGTGACTAAACCAACTTAATGCAGTCTTAAGTTTTTCGATGAGATGATAAAACTATTTTTTAATAATACATAATAAAAATAGAGCGAAATTCCTAGGTTAGGTAATATACAGTGATGAATAAATGTACAAATCAAATTATTGTATTAGTCTTTTAAACTTGAAAATAATGTATCATAACTCTTGAAAATATATTTCTGATTGATAGAAAAGAATCAATATATACTTATACAAATCGTTGATATAATGCCATAAATATATATATATATATAACACTATACAACTTCTTAATATATATATATATATATATATATTTTTTTGTTACAAAGTAAATTGTATGAAAAATCTTTTGTTCAATTTTCAAGTTATTAAGTTTAAAAATTAAAAACTTAATTTCTGATTACTAAAATTTAGTGAATTTTGGAATCTTTATAGTTTTGTCAAAATTGAATATTCAAACGCTCGTAGCTTTTTTTTGTGAAATTAATCTCAATAGGTTTTTCATTGATCAACTATAAATATAAATATATGATCAAATTTAGTATTACATTTTAAAAACCTTTTATTATATAAAAACTATTTCATCGACGTTTTAAAAATAAAAATAAATTTAAAGAATCCTAAAAATTTCAACTATAGCTTTTAGTGAAAATTTTATGTTTTTACTATTATTATACTTTGAGTTATAATGAGCACAAAAATTTGATTTTGTCGAAAACCATTATGCAATGTATTTGATCAATTTTTAATAACTCGATTTTACACAGTTGATTCACAAACTTTTATTATATAAAAGTAGGGAAATTGCTAATTCGTAAAGTAATCCCATTAAATTATTAACTAGACAATATTTCATATTAGAAATCTCTTATGGTTGTGGTTATTAAAGCCATTATTCTAGTCGAAATCATGTACATAGGCACATACATAACATGAAGGTTAAACCAATATATTCCTCACCTAACTCATTTTAATCTAAAAATTAATCGAGTGGTGTACAACAACAAAAGTCATTTTCTTTTATTATTGAAATACCTATTATACAAGTTATAGTTTTTATAATATTATCAGCGAAATAGACGAATATATTATAAAACATGCTTAATTTTTGAACATCGACGTTTGTTATTATGTACCTATATGATTTATTTTAATTTCAAATACCCTTTTCTAAGTATAGTAAATATTAAACGTATAATCGTGATTTTAAGGTTCTCTTGGGTGTTATTACCAATGTCAACAGAGCTAAAATTACTATTAAAACAAGAAGAATATATAACTTTATAGTTAGTAGTTTATTAAAATGCGAGCTCACAAAGCATTTGAAAAAACTACTTAATCCGAGGATTGTACCTATACTGTGATATCGACAAAACGAATGTGAATAAATAATATTTAAACAAAATAATATTTTAATTTAATTTTAAATGCAAATAAATGTAATAAATCAAAACATTTTTGGTTTAAATGGATTATGAAATCAAAGGTTAACGCATGGAACTCATAACGATAAAAATGTCCTTTGACACTTCACAAGCTTATAAGACACGAAAAACAGAATGTCGATAAATAGATAAATACAATTGATGTTTCAGACTGTATTTTTAACAATAAATATGTTTGTATTGTTAATATAAAGAAATATTGTTAATTTTAGAAGTACTTACTAGATATTTAATTTTGAGAGTAAATATGAATGAACATTTTTTTTTTCAGTGCATTTGTATTGGCAAAGAGAAAACTAATATGAAAAGAAAATTATTTTCCGATACAATATAAATGTTAAGACATTTACAAATGCTTAAAAATAACTTTAGTAATGTATTGTATGCTTTTAAACTCGTTTTAAAACCCGAGATATGGCCGGCTCAACATCGCCGTTAATTTAAACGCTATCTTCAACAGAAGACATGATACACAAGCGATTTAAGCGTAGAAACATATTTTACTCGGAACAAAACCATTCAGTGTAAACTCATAGCAGAGACTCTATTTATTTTTGTCAATTTTAAAGTGAAGAACATTGTCTAAAACGTAGATCACTT